>QNTS01002613.1:0-82313 GCA_003317085.1 Hucho hucho
AAATGGGTCTTCCAAATGGACAATGACCCCAAGCATACTTCCAAAGTTGTGGCAAAATGGCTTAAGGACAACACAGTCAAGGTATTGGAGGGGCCATCACAAAGCCCTGACCTTAATCCCATAGAAAATCTGTGGGCAGAACTGAAAAATTGTGTGCGAGCAAGGGGTCCTACAAACCTGACTCCGTTACAACAGCTCTGTCAGGAGGAATGGGCCAAAATTCACCCAACTTATTGTGGGAAGCTTGTGGAAGGCTACCCAAAATGTTTGACCCAAGTTAAATAATTTAAAGGCAATGCTACCAAATACTAATTGAGTGTATGTAAACTTCTAACCCACTGGGAATGTGATGAAAGAAATAAAAGCTGAAATAAATCATTCTCTATATTATTCGGACTTTTCACATTCTTAAAATAAAGTGGTGATCCTAAATGACCTAAGACAGGGACTTTTTACTAGGATTAAATGTTAGGAATTGTGAAAATCTGAGTTTAAATGTATTAAACTCGGATTCCGACTTCAACTGTACATTGGGTTCAACTGAAAGTGAGGTTATTTTAACGACTTGAAATTTGTTTTCAGTATATGAAATTATTGATGAAGTCACCTTATGGGGTTGCCCATGTGTTCTTTATAGTCAACCCTGATTTCATCACAAAGAAAGAGCAACTTTTAATCTAAAGTCCATCTGATTGCTCATGATGCTCAACGCGAACTAAATACCAATTTTCATGATGCCCTACTTCCTTGCGTTAATTCCTACTTGTATTTCTGCTGTGGACTTAGTAGCCCACAACACATGGTTTGCTGGGAAACCAATTCTACTGGTGGCTGAAAACAATGTAATTCCAGTTTGTGTGAATTACTATGTCACTTTTTTGATTTTAGTTTTGTTTATGCCCCTCTTGATTTTGTCACTGATATTCAT
Organism: Hucho hucho; assembly: GCA_003317085.1. Taxonomy (NCBI): domain Eukaryota; kingdom Metazoa; phylum Chordata; class Actinopteri; order Salmoniformes; family Salmonidae; genus Hucho; species Hucho hucho. The sequence continues at coordinate 929 of QNTS01002613.1, forward strand.
TCCCCCAAAGATGAATGTTATGTTTGCTATGATATTCATGTGACATTATACATCCAGTGGAGGCTAGTGAGGGGAGGATGGCTCATAATAATGGCTGGAACAGAGTAAATGGAATGGCTTTGAAAGAACTTTGAAAAAGAGTGAGGATACTTGATGCCAGCAATTTGTGAACAATTTATAGCTCAATGATGATACACTATTAAATAAAAAATAAAAGAACGGTGTTGATGTGTTTCAGCATTCCATGAGAGACTATTAAAATACGCTTCCTTTTCATTCCTATAGCCTGCCCATATGTATTTTCTTTGGACCGTGTCTGCCCTTGGTGTTTTGTTGTGGTATTGCAAATGGAAAAGCTGTCCCAGTGAATCTTTCAGTTGTGCATGGCATGCAGTGTTTCAGTTGTCTGGGGTTAGCCAAAGCTGAATGCATGGCATACAATTTTTTATTTATATATATATATATATATACACACACACACACACACACACACACACACAACGTTTGGAGATTTAGATTTCTGGGAGGCAGGGGGAATTGTACCTCTGTAGTCATCTAGCCCCCTTATGGTCACCTATGATACATGATAAAATGTAATTGCATTCTGATTATTTTATCCACCTATACTGTAGACAATACTGCATATCCTGGAAAATGTACCTTTCCTTTTGGAGGCCCTAAGCAAGATTTGGTTTGAAGGGGGTGGTCACTTCGCAAGCAGAACATTTTAGTGCCCCCCCCTCTTGATGGTGGAGAGAGAATTTTTTTCTACACATTTTGCCATGGGGTCCCACATGACAAAATTCTATAGTATACTTTGGTATAAATACTGAGATTAGTATATTTTATATACTATAGTGTTCACTGTAGTTTTTTGCTGACTTTATTGTAGGGTTTTTGCGGACATGACTGTAGTATACTGTAGTGTGTTTGTGGACATTACTGTAGTGTACTGTATTATTTACTATAGTGTTTTAATTTTATTATCTTGGACATGTGGGTGCTTTCTCTTTGAGGAAACCTACAGGACAAATAATAGAGCACATTTTCCAAAACCTGTAGGTAGGACTGGAGTCTGAATGGGTAGTTCAAAGCTTCTGCTCTTTTCTATAACCTGTATATGGTTTATACTTGGCATGTAATTTTTTATTTTTTTGCAGACATTACTGTAGTATGTACTAGTGTTTTGGGGTGGGGGTAATACTGTAGTATTTCCAATAGTATACTAGAACATTCTATAGGAAGTACTACACATGATTGAGGGATACTCGTGTGTAGTGTATTCTACATTATAAACTGGGTGGTTCAAGCCCTGAATGCTGATTGGCTGAAAGCTGTGGTATATCAGACCGTATACCACGGGTAAGACCAATTACTTTTTTCTGCTCTAATTACGTTGGTAACCAGTTTATAATGGCAGTAAGACACCTTGTGGGTTTGTGGTATGTGGCCAATATACTACACCTAATGGCTTTATCTAGGCACTCCATGTTGTGTTGTGCATAAGAACAGCCCTTAGCATATTGGCCATATACACTATATATAGAAAAGTATGTGGACACCCATTCAACTTAGATTTGGCTATTTCAGCCACACCTGTTGCTGACAGGTGTATACAATCGAGCACACTGCCATGCACAGCTCAGTGACTTTCAACGTGGCACCGTCATAGGATGCCACCTTTCCAACAAGTCAGTTTGTCAAATTTCGGCCCTGCTAGAACTGCCTCGGTCAACTGTAAGTGCTGTTATTGTGATGTGGCAATGTCTAGCAGCAACAACTCCTCAGCCACAAAGTAGTAGGGCACACAAGCTCACAGAACAGGACCGCTGAACCGCGTAGCGCCTAAAAATAGTCTGTCCTCGGTTGCAACACTCACTACCGAGTTCCAAACTGCCTCTGGAAGCAACATCAGCCCAACTCTTCGTCGGGAGTTTCATGAAATTAGTTTCCATGGCCGAGCAGCCTAAGATCACCATATACAATGCCAAACTACCGCTGGAGTGGTGTAAAGCTCACCGCCATTGGACTCTGGAGCAGTGGAAACGAGTATTCTGGAGTGATGAATCATGCTTCACCATCTGGCAGTCCGACAGACGAATCTGGGTTTGGTGAATGCCAGGAGAACGCTACCTGCCCGACTGTAAAGTTTGGAGGAGGAATAATGTTCTGGGGCTGTTTTTCATGGTTCGAGCTAGGCCCCTTAGTTCCAGTGAAGGGAAATCTTATGCTACAGCATACAATGTTATAGCAGCAAAGGGGGGACCAACTTCATATTAATGCCCATGATTTTAGAATGAGATGTGCAGGTGTCCACATAATTTTTGTAATGTAGTGTACTAAACCCCATCATGCCTTATTTCTTAAATGTACTATAACATTTTATAGTAAGTACTACACAAGATCAAGTGATAGTACAGTGTGTAATATAGTATACTACAGTTTCCTACAGAATTCTATAGTAATTACAATAGTATTCTATAGTAAACTGTAATGTTTGTTCATGTGGAGTGGAGAGAAATTTGAGCAGTTGTATAGCTAATTTCCTGCAATTCTACACATTTTGTAATGACTTCCAATGTTAATATGATATCTGAGTGAGAATGATTAACAAAATGAATGGGGGCCCCTTGGAGGTCTGTGTGCCTGGTTGGTAATCAATCATCCGCGAATACAAGTTTAAATAACTGGCTAGACTAACTACCAATCTAAAAAGTGTTATCTGACATGGCTAATTGAGCTAATTGAGTGAATTGCACCTGGTGACCCTGACTGAGTTCCTAAAGGTGCCTATGCCTGGAACTGGTCCTGTTTCTTGGAGTATTTCGTACATGAGGCGCTGTTGCCGCTGCTGTCGCTCTCACATTATTGTTGACCTGTCAAAAACTCTACTGTAGGGCAGCAGTTGTTGAAATACAGGTGAACACAAGCCGACCATGGGAGCTTGTGAAAGTATGAGGAGAAAAGTGTAATTCGGCATGAATCAGAACAAGGTAACTTTGTTGTCCTTAAGCCATTTTGCCACAACTTTGGAAGTATGCTTGGGGACATTGTCCATTTGCGACCAAGCTTTAACTTCCTGACTGATGTCTTGATGTTGCTTCAATATATCCACATAATTTAGCTTCATCATGATGCCATATATTTTGTGAAGTGCACCAGTCCCTCCTGCAGCAATGCACCCCCACAATATGATGCTGCCACCCCCGTGCTTCACAGTTGGGATGGTGTTCTTTGGCTTGCAAGCCTTCCCACTTTTTCCTCCTAACATAACGATGGTCATTATGGCCAAACAGTTCTATTTTTGTTTCATCAGACCAGAGGACATTTCTCCAAAAAATACGATCTTTGTCCCCATGTGCAGTTGCAAACCATAGTCTGGCTTTTTTTTATGGCGGTTTTGGAGCAGTGGCTTCTTCCTTGCTGAGCGGCCTTTCAGGTTATATCGATATAGGACTCATTTTACTGTGGATATAGATACTTTTGTTCCTGTTTCCTCCAGCATCTTCACAAGGTCCTTTGCTGTTGTTCTGGGATTGATTTGCACTTTTCGCACCAAAGTACGTTCATCTCGAGGAGACAGAACGTGTCTCCTTCCTGAGCGGTATGACGGCTGCGTGGTCCCATGGTGTTTATACTTGCGTACTATTGTTTGTACAGATGAACGTGGTACCTTCAGGCGTTTGGAAATTGCTCCCAAGGATGAACCAGACTTGTGGAGATCTACAATTTTTATTCTGAGGTCTTTGCTAATTTCTTTAGATTTTCCCATGATGTCAAGCAAAGAGGCACTGAGCTTGAAGGTAGGCCTTGAAATACATCCCCAGGTACACCTCCAATTGACTCAAATGATGTCAATTAGCCTATCAGAAGCTTTTTCCAAGCTGTTTAAAGGCACAGTCAACTTAGTGTATGTAAACCTCTGACCCACTGGAATTGTGAAACAGTGAATTCTAAGTGAAATAATCTGTCTGTAAACAATTGTTGGAAAAATTACTTGTGTCATGCACAAAGTAGATGTCCTAACCGACTTGCCAAAACATAAGAAATTTGTGGAGTGGTTGAAAAACAAGTTTTAATGACTCCAACCTAAGTGTATGTAATCTTCCGACTTCAACTGTATATGGGTCGGTTTCCCAGACACAGATTAAGCCTAGTCCTAGACTAAAAAGGATGATCAATGGAGATTCTTGATGGAGATCTCCGGGAAACCAGCCCCACGTTTGTCCTTTATGTTATTGACTAAATAATTTTTCACGTGTGTCATATGTCATGTGTGTAGGTTTGAGCGGGAGCATACCCAGGTTCAGGAGCAACTGTCTCGGCTGGCCCAAAGGGAGAGAGATGCAGCAGTGGTCCAGGCAGCAGCAGTCTAGGGAGCAACAACCTCAGCAGGGGGGAAAGGGGAGGCCCCACGATGGCCTGATGAAAGCCAAACTGGTGAGTCAGTGGGTTATCATAGAAATTAAAGACATAAATGTCCAAATAATAAGTGAGTGCGTGCTCGTTACGCTTATAAAAATGGTATAATGGCGTCTATTATAATACCTGAGTGTGTCAAGGGAAATGCCACAGTTATATCATAAAGATTACAGCGTAATAGCCTGAAATAGCTTCCAGTACTCATTTTGGGTGCCGGTGAAAATCTCCCCCTGACAGAATTCTCCCCCCTTCGCCTTTTTCATTGCTGCGACTCCCTTGCTAGTTGAGATTTCTGCTCTTCACCTCTTTTGTCAGTTTAGCCTACATTTCACTGATCTTAGTAGCAGAAAGCATTTTGTATGCCGTTTTCGGTTTGGCTATTTGTTTCAAGTGTATGTGGTGGTTCTAGCTTGTATGGCGCCCGCCCGCACCCGGGGGCGGCAAGATGCGGTTGCCCATGTCCCCCGTACTTAAATCCGCTACTGATTTTGTATTAGTCTATAAATAAATCTCTTTGCCAAAATTCGTCATCTCTCCCATGTCTTATTCGACTTGTATTTTTGAAAGTTTTGGGATAATATTTAAGCCATAGTTGTTATGAAATGTTTATTCCTTGCCAACATTTTACTCCCTCCTCTATGTTTAATATTACATACATTCATTATTAATTTCGGTTGCCTATCCTGACATTAAGTTTATTCTATAGAAAGTATTTGACTCTGATGTGTGCCACAGAAAGTATATTTTCGGCATAACACCGGTACTGTTTATTTTAGGTGCAGGAGCTCCACAATAAGTTCAAGCTAATATTCAGGAGCTCAAGCAGTAGCACATTTGAGGTGCCCGTACTCAGCTCCTGCCCAAGTCAAGCACTGGTATTAGCAAAGCGAGGTAGAAAAGAAAACCAGCTTGATTAGCAACAGCCCTTTTTCAGATTAACATTTTCAGATAATAAAATGAAAGTGTATTGGTCACGTACACATATTTTATTTTAAAATGTTTAATAAAAATTTTTTTATTGCCCCTTTCTCCCCAATTTCGTAGTATCCAATTGGTAGTTACAGTTTTGTCTCATCGCTGCAACTCCTGTACGGACTGGGGAGAGTCGAAGGTAGAGAGCTTGTGCGTCCTCCGAAACAAAACCCAACCAAGCCGCACTGCTTCTTGGCACAATGCCCGCTTAACCCGGTAGCCAACCACACCAATGTGTTGGAGGAAAAACCGTACACCTGGCAACCGTGTCAGCGTGCTTGCGCCCGGCCCGCCACAGGAGTCACTAGAGCGCGATGGGACAAGGACATCCCTGCCGACCAAACCGTCCCCTAACCCGGACGACGTTGGGCCAATTGTGCACCGCCCCATGGGTTTTCCGGTCGCGGCCGACTGCGATAGAGCCTGGACTCGAACCAGCGTACACATATTTTGCTAATGTTATTGCGGGTGTAGAGAAATGTCTATGTTCCTAGCTCCAACAGTGCAGTAATACCTTAAAATACACACACTTCCCAGAAATAGAAATAAAGGAATAAGAAATATGGAAATATTAAAATGAGCAATGTCAGAGTCCAGAATATAAATAATGGTGTGTGTATAGACATTATGGACAGTATATGAATAGAAAAGGTGTGTACAGTAGTAGTTATATAGGATGAGCCTTGACTAGAATACAGTACAAACATATGAAGTGGGTAAAACAGTATGTAAACATTATCAAAGTGACCAGTGTTCAATGACTATGTACACAGGGCAGCAGTCTCTATGGTGCATGGTAGAGTAACCGGGTGGTAGCCGGCTAGTAACAGTGACTAAAGCTCAGGGCAGGGTACTGGCTGGAGATGAAAGCTGTTTTTTTGCAGTCTCTCGGTCCCAGCTTTGATGTACCTGTGCTGTCTCCTTCTAGATTGTTTCGGGGTGAACAGGCCATGGCTCGGGGGGCCAAGCCACATTTCTTCAGCCTCCTGAGGTTGAAGAGGGGCTGTTGTGTCTTATTCACCACACTGTCTGCGTGAGTGGACCATTTCAGGTCGTCAGTGATGTACAAGCCGAGGAACTTGATGCTTTTCACCCTCTCCACTGCGGCTCCTCTCTGCTGTCTCCTGTAGTCCACGACCAGCTCTTTCGTTTTTTTGACGTTAAGGGAGAAGCAATTTCCTGACACGTTAGGGCTCTCACCACCTCCCTGTAGGCTGTCTTATCATTGTTGGTAATCAGGCCTACCACTGTTTTGTGGTTTGCAAACTTGATGATTGAGTTGGAGATGTACGTGGAGTACAGGAGGTGGCTGAGCACGCACGCTTGTGCCCCCCCCCCCCATGTTGAGGATCAGTGTAGCGGAGGTGTTGTTGCTTACCCTCACTTGCTTACCCTCACCACCTGGGGTCGGCCCGTCAGGAAGTTTAGGACCCAGTTGCATGGGGGAGGGGGGGTTCAGACCCAGGGCTCTGAGCTTAGTGATGAGCTTGGAAAGCACTATGTTGTTGAAGGCTGAACTGTAATCATTGAACAGCATTGTTACATAGGTAGTCTTCTTGTCCAGATGGGATAGGGCAGTGTACAGTGCAATGGAGATTTTGCCATCTGTGGATCTGTTGGGGCAGTATGCAAATTATAGTGGGTCTAGGATGTCGGGTAAGGTGGAGGTGATATGATCATTAGCTAGCCTCTGAAAGCACTTCATGATGACAGTAGCGAGTGCTATGGCGCGATAGTGAACAGTACCCTCTGCTGGTTAGAAAATTAAATCACAGTTTGGCATGTGAAATACCTTGACCACAATAGACAAGTCATACTTTGTTCTTTCCAGCCAATAAGCATATTTCTGATAAAACTCTGTATTGAAGTCAATAGTACTTGTAGTTATCTGTGTGGATGTAGATAGGGTAGGTATATTCTACAACACACAGCAGCTGTTCTCTGCTTGACTGTTGGAGTCTCTCATCACTGACACTTTTGTCTGGGGTTTGCCATGCTCTGGACAAAGTCCTTGCGAGTTGTGTGTGTGTGTGTGTAGAATGCATGATACGTTTCCATTGTGTAGCAGTATTAGCAGTCAGTCGAACTGCTTCTGGTAGCTATCTGACTCCTTTTCTGGTTATGTCACTGTGTGTGTGTGTGTGTGTGTGTGTGTGTGTGTGTGTGTGAGTGCATTCACGAGCACCTGCTCGTGCACACACACACACGTGGCTTTCATTGCTAAGTCAAGTCTTAGGAAGCAGTTAAATTCAGCAGACACTGCAGTCCTCAAGTACACTGACGCCAACTCTCTCGTCATCTGTTTTACTGTCCACTCTCCCAGTTGATTTGTTTCCTAGCTTCTTTTACTGAGGGTTCTTTAAAGTTAGAATCCTTAATTGAAACAATAACAAAGCAGTCACCCCACCTCTGATTTGGTAAAAAGCTGAAGGATGGGCCTGGAGAAATGCAACCACATTCAAATTCATAGACAGAGCTATGGATGCAAGCAGGTGCGCAACTTTGGTTTTAGAAGTGGGGGGGACATAATATATATATTTTTGTTGTTGTTGTATCCAGTCAGATTAACAATGGTGCTAAAGCACACCATTGCCTCGTTTTGTATCACATTTTAATGTTAAAACTGGGGGGGACAAAAATGCAATTTCAGAATGTGGGGTGGGGGGGGACATATCCCCCCGTCCACAGTGAAATTTGCGCCCCTTGATGCAAGGACTGACCATCCATGATATCAAAATTATAGTTCTAACCATGCCTAAACAATTTGTTTACAAACATTGGAGTAATATTTAAGCTGTTTTCAGATTGACGTTGCTAGCTACTGCAAAGTTACTTATTTACCTCAGCCTGCCTAGTCATCTAGCCAGGTACAGTAGCTGGCTAGCTAGCCAGACAGTTTTATTTAGCTAACGTTAACTAGCTAGCTAGTCACTCTAACTGTTATTGTAGCTATTTGTTTGTATGTAGCTTGGACTTCAATGGCATCCCTCGACAAGAGGCGGAACATTTAGAGAAATTCACAGTTCAGGGTAATGTTAAGCAGCTAACTTCTATTAGATGGATTTAGCAATGTAAAACCATTTTTCAACAACCATTTTCTATCTAGTTGGACATCTACATTTTATAGCCATACATGTATTTCAGTGGAGGCTACAGAGGGGAGGATGGCTCATAAAAATGTCTGGAATTAAGTAAATGGAATGGTATCAAAGGGGTTTATACCATTACATTGACTCCATTCCAGACATTATTATGAGCCGTCCTCCACTGATATAATTATATGTCTGTCATATTTGAGGTTTAGCTATAAGTTCAACCTGATCAATCAAATGGATAGGTGTAAGCAATTATGGTAATTCCAAATGCCCTTAACTAGGTGTCTTCGCTAGACAGACACAGAGGGGTGGGAAGAGAGAGAAAGACAGCAGTGCAAATGTACTTAGACTTGTGTATTTCAACAACTATTCTCTTCCAACTTGTTAGGCAATCATATGTACCCACGGGGGAAGGATGGCCAGCCACACAGGAGGGGGATTTTTACTAAGGAGGAGAAGGAGGTCGTGCTGACCGAAATGCATGCAGGCCATTTCGGAGTGAAGCGTATGATTGCCAAAATCATCCTATGCTTCTTCTGACGGGAATTGTCAAAGAGGTGGACAGCTGGGCAAGTGAAATATAATTTTGTTTATCAATCACATTATATCTGAAATTAATATGATTTCAATGAATGTCATATCAGAGAGCACACAATGTTTCAATTTGTCACTTTTTGCTTAAATGTCAGTACCCTGTCTAGCCTGCCAGACGTTTGAGAGGGTGAAGACTGTGGCACCGGAGTTGAAGCCCATCAAAGTTGTTTCACCATGGCACATGATCGGTAAGTGCCCCAATTAAAATTTTGCCCTGATAAATTGTTTTGTAATGGTTGCTTTATTTGACCACAGCAGAGTTTGATATTATAGAATGTGTGTGTGTGGAACAAGGTACAGATGTTATACGTCGTATTCTATCACCAATGGTTTAGTTTACTTATTTTATAAGTAACTTGTTTTTGTTTTTCCATGGTACATAATCAGACATATTTCAATATCTTACATTGTCAATAGATATCGCTTTCCTACTCCCTCCTCCAGGTTTGGTGAATGGACCAACCAGACCCTCAAGACTGCCATGGGCAAGTCCCTTGATTGGTACCAGGAAGGGTGGTCGAACAACCTGAAGGTAATTCTCTTTGCACACAACAGCAGCCAGCATCCAGGTCTCCACCGAGTACAGACGGGAGCCGCAGCTGTTGACTGAGGTAAACAATGCAATTGTATATGTGACGCACAGAAAATGTCTGGTCACATTTGTGTTTATGTATTGTTACTTTGTATTGGGGAAGAATGCATTTACTGAAATGTCAGTCCTCCAAGGTTTTGCCATTGCAATGGATTTATACTACTGCTGGCCAGTAGGGGGCAGTGAGACGTGTTCGCTTTGCACTGGGACTATATATTATGCGATCCTGCACCTGTGTTCTCATAATTGAGAGAACCTTTGAAAGAGAAGCCACTTTCTCCTGTTTCATCATTTATCCTGTGTTACAGGTCAGTAAAGTGCAAAAAATCACTGAATACCACATGTAATGGTTTGAACAACATAGTAATTGTATAACTTTGTACTAGACAGAAAACGCATGTCGAGTGTAAAATGAAATGATGGCGGTGAATTCATTTGATCAAGAAAAAAACTAATTGTTAACTCCTGAACATTTTTTTAAAGACACTCCTGACAATATCCTAAGGGTTAAGAGAATGGAATGTTGTAACTGTGATGTTTAAGATCTTTGTAATTGTTGTACTGTAAGTGTTCGCGTTTGGCTAGCTCCGGTTAGCTGTTTGCTAGCTCCGGTCAGTTGGTTGCTAGCTTTGGTTAGCACTATGCTAGCTTGTTCAGTCATTTTACAATAATTAGCATTAATATCAGTTGCAATAGTCTTGTCTTTCTATTAGCCCTTCTTACACTGGGTGAATGTATTTTGAGAATGGGCATAAAGTAACTTCTTATGAGTTATACCAGTCTATAAAGGCTTTCATGTTTTAGAGTCTCCAATGGGGCTTTAGTGGGCAACAGTCAACTAACGTTACATAATTATAACATAACAGGTTATTTCAAGTTAAGAGTAAATGTGTTTGGGGTACAAATGTAAAGAATTCTAGGATGTGAATTGGTTTGGAATTTAATATTTTTGATGTGTGAATTTATGTATTTTTTAAATGTTTATGAAATAATATCAGGGATTTGAGACAAACCATTAAATACACTTTAAAGAAAACAAAACAAAACATTGAAATACAATGAAGACAGAAAAGGATGATTTGTACTTGAGAGAATGTTGAATAAAATAATTGAGAGAATCTTTTTGTCTATTGCTATTTTTGTATAATGTACTTTCAGATCACTGAAACCCCACCGGATGTGGTGGAAGTTGTCGAACCAGATCAGAACACATTTTAGGACTACCTTCAGGCACTGACTGAGAACGATGTGGAGGTTTTTGACCAGGTAAAAATGATTGTCCGCTGTTAATTTATTTTCTGGCCCTCCAAGCGATATGTAAGAAATGTATTTGTAATATGAAATATAATTGCATTTATTCCTGTTATCAATCAAGGTGAGACTGAACATCGACAAGACGCATGAGAAACTGAATGGGAGCTGCCGGAGCAGAATCAAGAAGGGGACCAAGTGCTACGACATCCAGAAAATTACTTGGTTTGGAAGAAGGATGAAATGAAGGCGAGACCTGGGAAACCTCGCTGCTTTTCGCTCCTAGCTGGGGTCACCATCTGTTAAAGTGAATATAAAAAATCTCATAACTATTTGCATTTGCACACAAAATAACCTGAAGCTAGTTTTAGTTTCCCTAACACACATTTTTCTCTTTGTCACGTCTAATCCCGCTCCTCCCCTCCGGTGTTCGACATCGCTGGTTTACTGTACTAACCACCAGTCATGGCAACTATCTTTACGCGCACCTAGCATCAATCATTACTCGCACCTACGCTTCATCATGAGGCACACTTGGACTCCATTACCTCACTCATTACCTCCCCTTTATCTGGCACTCCTTTAGGTTCCTTCCCCAGGTCGTGCTGTTTTTGTGTTTCATGTCAAGATGCTACTCCTACGTTGTATCGTTCCATGTTTTTTGTTATATTAAACTTATCACCTGCACCTGCTTCTCGACAGAGTACTGCCTCACAAAATGGAAGCAGCAGGAAATCAGAACATCTCCCAGACGGTCGACGAGCAGGGATATCTACAGTGACAAGGAAAAAGTATTTGATCCCCTGCTGATTTTGTACGTTTGCCCACTGACAAAGAAATTATCAGTCTATAATTTTAATGGTAGGTTTATTTGAACAGTGAGAGACAGAATAACAATAAAAAAATCCAGAAAAACGCATGTGAAAAATGTTATCAATTGATTTCATTTTAATGAGGGAAATAAGTATTTGACCCCTCTGCAAAACATGACTTAGTACTTGGTGGCAAAACCCTTGTTGGCAATCACAGAGGTCAGACGTTTCTTGTAGTTGGCCACCAGGTTTGCACACATCTCAGGAGGGATTTTGTCCCACTCCTCTTTGCAGATCTTCTCCAAGTCATTAAGGTTTCGAGACTGACGTTTGGCAACTCGAACCTTCAGCTCCCTCCACAGATTTTATATGGGATTAAGATCTGGAGACTGGCTAGGCCACTCCAGGACCTTAATGTGCTTCTTGAGCCACTCCTTTGTTGCCTTGGCCGTGTGTTTTGGGTCATTGTCATGCTGGAATACCCATCCACGACCCATTTTCAATGCCCTGGCTGAGGGAAGGAGGTTCTCACCCAAGATTTGACGGTACATGGCCCCGTCCATCATCCTTTTGATGCGGTGAAGTTGTCCTGTCCCCTTAGCANTTGCAACTCCACGAGGTGAGATCTTGCATGGAGCCCCAGGCCGAGGGACATTGACAGTTCTTTTGTGTTTCTTCCATTTGCAAATAATCGCAACAACTGTTGTCACCTTCTCACCAAGCTGCTTGGCGATGGTCTTGTAGCCCATTCCAGCCTTGTGTAGGTCTACAATCTTGTCCCTGACATCCTTGGAGAGCTCTTTGGTCTTGGCCATGGTGGAGAGTTTGGAATCTGATTGATTGATTGCTTCTGTGGACAGGTGTCTTTTATACAGGTAACAAACTGAGATTAGGAGCACTCCCTTTAAGAGTGTGCTCTTAATCTCAGCTTGTTACCTGTATAAAAGACACCTGGGAGCCAGAAATCTTTCTGATTGAGAGGGGGTCAAATACGTATTTCCCTCATTAAAATGCAAATCAATTTATAACATTTTTCACATGCGTTTTTCTGGATTTTTTTGTTGTTATTCTGTCTCTCACTGTTCAAATAAACCTACCATTAAAATTATAGACGGATCATTTCTTTGTCAGTGGGCGTACAAAATCAGCAGGGGATCAAATACTTTTTTCCCTCACTGTACTTTGTCAGCACCACGACCAGCTGGCACAACTGGGGACGGCTTTGGAAGAGGTTCTTCGCAGTGTTCAACGTCTCGAACATACCTGAGACGTGTTGCCTTCAACTACTGGAGGGTACTCTACCACCAGTCGACCCAGCTAGCCAGCCCTTTCAGCAACCCGCCCAGGTCAACGATTCCCGTTTGTCCCTCCCAGATAAATATGACGGCACCCCATCTAAATGCCGTGGCTTCCTACTACAGTGCTCCCTCTACTTTGTGCACCTGATGGGAGCCCCCACTACTGAGAGGTCCAAGCTTGGAGGGCGCCAAGTACCCATTCGTCATCCTCACCGACCATCGGAACCTGAAGTACATATGGACAGCGAGGAGGCTGAATCCGCTCCAAGCAAGGTGGGCCCTTTTCTTTATGAGATTTGACTTCACGCTGACCGATCGCCCAGGTTCAAAGAACACCAAAGCCGATGCCCTGTCCCGTCTCTACGATTCGGGAGAGGCTCCTGTCCAGAATGTATCCATAACCCCTTCCTCTCGAGTCGTAGCCCCTGTGGACTGGGACGTAATTGTGGACATTCGCCAGGCTCTGGGGAGGGAGCCCGCACCCACTACCTGTCCTCCTGAGCGCATATACATTCCCATGGGGATAAGGGATGGGTTGCTGACCTGGGTGCACACAGCTGTCGTCGCTGGACATCCAGGTATTTCTCATACTACTCAATCTATCTCTGAGAAGTATTGGTGGCCTACCTTGGCGCAGGACGTTATTCGCTATGTCAATTCATGTTCCGTATGTGCTCAAACCAAATCCCCCTGGCATGCTCCAGCAGGGAAACTCCTTCCCGTGCCTCAGCGTCCCTGGTCTCATCTATCCATTGACTTTGTCACTGATCCCCCCTCCTCTGACGGTTTCACCACCATTTTGGTGGTTGTGGATAGATTTTTCAAATCCTGTCGTTTCATCCTTCTCTCTGGCATTATGGTCTTCCAGAGGACATTGTCTCCGACCGTGACCCCCAATTCACATCACGGGTATGAAGAACCTTTATGGAGAAGCTTGGGGTCACGGTCAGCCTCACTTCTGGGGATAGGCCTCCGTCTAACGGGCAGGTGGAGAGGATGAACCAATAGCTGGGGACAATCCTGAGGAGTCACTGACAGGACCGGCAGGGACAGTGGGCCTGATTCCTTCCATGGGCGGAGTACAGACAGAATTTGTTACGTCACTCCTCCACCGGGTTGACTCCCTTCCAGTGTGTTCTGGGTTTTCAGCCAGCCCTGGCTCCGTGGACCCCGGACCAGACCGAACCTCCTGCGGTGGATGAGTGGTTCAGGCGCGCAGAAGAAGTGAGGAACGAGGCTCACGTGAGACTCCAGCGCACCGGCCGCCGCCGGCAGACCGCCACCGCAGTGAGACCGCCACCGCAGTGAGACTCCCGTGTTCCATCCTGGGGATTGTGTCTGGATCTCTACCAGGAACCTCCCACTCCACCTGCCCTGCAAGAAGCTGAGCCCCCTGTTTGTGGGGCCGTTCAAGGTCAAAGAGGTGATGTATAGGTTACAGCTTCCCAGTGACTACCGTATCTCACCTTTTCATGTCTCCAGCACCTGGTGGAGTGGGAGGGCTACGGCCCAGATGAGCGGTGTTGGGTTCCGGTGGAGGACATTCTGGATTCCAACATCATCCGTGATTTCGATCTTTGCCATCCGGACCGCTACTTGTCCCTTGGAGGACGGCCCCGAGAAGGGAGACATGAAGAAGGGAGACAAATATTCAACTAGAAGGGTGTACTAATGAGCTATGCGAGATAGAAAAAAATTAATCATACTAGAGGACTACTGAAATTATATTACTTCAGTAAAGGTAAGGGAAGCGCAGGTTAAAATAAGAACATGACAGCCAGACAAGCCAGTGTATGAATCAAACAGATTTGCATATGAATGGAGTGGAAATTTGCTGACTTTGTGATCTGTAAGGTAAATAACAATGTGTTAAGTTGATTACTCGCTTTCTTTGCTATTTCCGAAACGAAGAAATGTTTAGGACATGGATTTCATGTTATAATGTTAACAAGGTACCTAAAAGTATTTCGAAGTAATGTTTTAATTTTATTAGCTAAACAAAACTTGTTTAAACAGTGAAATTTTCGCGGAAGTCAGCCTTGTTTGCATAACGATGATGAAAATAATGTAATTTAAACTGTAATGAAATCCAAAATTTCTAATCATTAGGTCATCACACCATTGATATAGCAACGGATGCTAATAGTTTATTGATTCCCATTGTGACGCAGTGGCACACGTGTTTCAAGTTTTGAGGGAGCATGCAATTGGCAGGCTGACTGAAGGAATGTCCACCAGAGCTGTTGCCAGATAATTCAATGTTAATTTCTCTACCATAAGCCGCCTCCAACATCATTTTAGAGAATTTGGCAGTACGTCCAACCGGCCTCACAACCGCAGACCACGTGTAACCACGCCAGCCCAGGACCTCCTTGCTGATGTCAACGTTGTGAACAGAGTGCCCCATGATGGCGGTGGGGTTATGGTATGGTCAGGCATAAGCTATGGGCAACAAACACAATTGCATTTTATCAATGGCAATTTGAATGCACAAAGATACCGTGATGAGATCCTGAGACCCATTGTCGTGCCATTTGTCCTCCGCCATTACCTCATGTTTCAGCATGATAATGCATTGCCCAATGTCGCAAGGATCTGTACACAATTCCTGGAAGCTGAAACTGTCCCAGTTCTTCCACAGACATGTCACCAATTGAGCATGTTTGGGATGCTCTGGATCGATATGTACAACATGTTTCAGTTCCCACCAATATCCAGGAACTTTGCACAGCCATTGAAGAGGACTGGGACAACATTCGACAGGCCACAATCAACAGCATGAGGCACATAGGGGTCACACCAGATACTGACTGGTTTTCTGTGTGAAATCCGTAGATGAGCGCCTAATGAATTTATTTCAATTGATTGATTTCCTTATATGAACTGTAACTCAGTAAAATCTATGAAATTGTTGCAATTATTTTTGATCATCGTAGAAACAGCAGGTGTTGTGTTATCCATTGCTGTTTTCAGAGTTTGAACAGAAGTGAGAGAGATCCTGGAGATAGTAGTGTTGGCATAAAGTCTGATAACTGCTATGCCTCCCCCCTCTCTTTCTTTTTCACTCTCTTTCGTTCTCTTTCTTTTTGTGCGGTGGACGAAGGGGTCTTGGTTTTAGCGTTCTAGTCTGTTCAAATGAAGTCTGTTTTAATGATGTAAGTATTTGTGCCAAATTGTATTTTAAGAAAATCACACACTCACACAGGAGTGATTCTGACAGCATGCCTCTTGCTCCAGGGAAATTGCAGTCTTTCTGAAAGGTGTTACCTCAAAACCTTCTCTCACCTTTTTCTCACCTTATCACAACTACACTGTGTTTACAGCTTCTTGGTTTGGATTGTGTGTGGAATTGGAGTGTGTGTGCGTTCATGCACATTCGTGTGATAAAAAGAGACACATCTAAATTCAATTTCTACTATACGCATAATTTCGTTGCTCTCTTGCCTCATCTCAAAGTTTCAGTCTCATCTGACTCCCATTGTACCATGAATCCAGTCAACAACATCCTCCATGTTCAAATGCAAATCTTATTGTCTTATTGTAAGTAGAGTATACTAACTCTAGGAGGGCACTTCTTCGGAGAGGGAGAGAGAGAGGGGCGGAGGAGAGAGAGATTGGAAGAGGAGGCATAGCAGGTCTACTCTCAATGTAACTATATTAACCTTAGGAGTGCACTTTAAGAATATACGACAAAGGTACATTAGCATAAAACTCTCCCCCACCACTCTTCTTTCATTAACACATGCTTTCGTTCCTTTCCCTCTCTGCAAATAAACTCTTCTTCTTACGCACAGACACCACACACGCAGGCACGCACACACACACACACAGAAAAACACACACAGACAGAGAAAAACACACACTGACAATTGGGAAATACATTACAAGCTCACACATACAGGAATAACCATCTGCTTCAAACACATGTTTATTCAATTTGGAGTCATTAAGTGTTTGAAAAGCTAGTTGGTGCTGACAGGTTGTGTGTGTGTGCGTGTGTGCGTGTGTACACAACTATGTAATCCATAATCATTTATTTCCAGTATACTTTATCTAGTAGTTCCTAATCCTGAAAATGCTCCCTTCTTCTGCTTTCACACCTCAATCCTGGACTTGTGTTTCACCCCAACAGCAGTCCTGTCACATGGGTTGGGGCTGGGGAAATGTAACGATTCTATTCGATTATGATTGGACTGACAGTCCATTAAATAGTCATGATCGTTTTAAACAAATTTAAACATATATAAAAAAATGTAAAGCTCCTATCTTCACCACTAGATGGCAGTAGTAGATCTTATTTATCATACGCAGGATATGAGCAAGGATTGATCTGTACCCAGCACAGCAACATGTGCTGTCTGCTAACCAGACTTAATTTCCCCCCCACCTCTCGTGTGTGTGTGTGTGTGTGTGTGTGTGTGTGTGTGTGTGTGTGAGAGAAATGGACGGCTAAAGATGAGCCAGTGCAGTGCTTCTGACACTGTCCAAAAGAATGATGATGAAAGCCGTCATGAAAGGCTGAATGTTCATAAAATTCAAGGCTGGGAAAGACACACACACAGACAGACAGACAGACAGAAACCCACCCTGGCTGGCATCTATCAGCAGCTCATGCTCTACATGTTAACACAGACTCCCTGCTACAGGCTGGAGAACGGGCCGGTTAAGACTACGTCATCTCTCCAGTCTACACATTCCAACATCAGGAATTCCCATAACTTTATAGTTCTTTAGGTGGAGCGGGCTCCATTGAATAGCTCTGTCCTCCCTAAACCACAGAGAATATAGCTTTTTTTGCCAAATGTTGACATCGTCAGCCCTTTGTAAGGAACCTACAATAACAACCAACCTCCTATCTCCACCATTAGGTTGCAGGTTGGTTACAAAGGGCTGACGACACCAAAAAAAGCCATATGATTTGTGGCGTAGGGGGGACCGAGCTTTTGGATGTAATTCTTGTGTAGACCAGACTACATTGCAATATATACAGCCAGAATCCCAATATTGAAATTCCCTCACCCACTCAATATCAAGCGTCATCTGTCAGTGTGGAGTGCCACCTGAACGAAAACCCCCTCATTTACAGTGAAACTATTATTGTAGAATAATAGTGAAGATGTCAAAACTATGAAATAACACATATGGAGAGTTACCTCTGCTGCTGAGGATAAGTTCATTAGAGCTACCAGCCTCAGAAATCATCAATTAGCTGCACCTCAGATTGCAGCCCAAATAAATGCTTCACAGAGTTCAAGTAACAGACACATCTCAACATCAACTGTTCAAAGGAGATGCCTGCGTGAATCAGGCCTTCATAGTCAAATTGCTGCAAGGAAACCACTACTAAAGGACACCAAGAAGAAGAGACTTGCTTGGGCCAAGAAACATTTGACCGGTGGAAAGGTGTCCTTTGGTTTGACGAGAACAAATTTGAGATTTTTGGTTCCAACCACTGTGTCTTTGTGAGACGCAGAGTAGGTGAACGGATGATCTCCGCATGTGTGGTTCCCACGTGAAGCATGGAGGAGGAGGAGTGATGGTGTGGGAGTGCTTTGCTGGTGACACTGTCAGTGATTTATTTAGAATTCAAGGCACACTTAACCAGCATGGCTCCCACAGCATTCTGCAGCGATACGCCATCCCATCTGCTTTGCGCTTAGTGGGACTATAATTTGTTTTTCAACAGGACAATGACCCAAAACACACCTCCAGCCTGTGTAAGGGCTATTTGACCAAGAAGGTAAGTGATGGAGTGCTGTATTAGATGAGCAGGTCTCCACAATCACCCAACCTCAACCCAATTGAGATGGTTTGGGATGAGTTGGACCGCAGAGTGAAGGAAAAGCAGCCAACAAGTGCTCAGCATATGTGGGAACTCCTTCAAGACTGTTGGAGGTGACTACCTCATGAAGCTGGTTGAGAGAATTTCTCTCAGCTCTTCTCCCATCTCCCCCCACTCTTCCCACCCCTACCAATGACAGCCTCTGTAATTATTGAAGAGTCGACCACACGGGCTGAGGACATTGAGAGGGACGTCTTGCGGTAATCCTGGCAGCGCAAACGTATAAACATTTTTGAATAAATGTGATTTAGTGCATTTGCTCCTGTTCGTGGTGTAGTGGTAGGAGTGGCTAACCGTCCTCCTAGAGAGGTAACTGTCCTCCTAGAGAGCTAACCGTCTTCCTGGAGAGCTAACCATCTTCCTGGAGAGCTAACCGTCCTCCTGGAGAGCTAACCGTCCTCCTGGAGAGCTAACCGTCCTCCTGGAGAGCTAACCGTCCTCCTGGAGAGCTAACCATCCTCCCGGAGAGCTACCCTTCCTCCTGGAGTGCTAACCGTCCTCCTGGAGAGCTACTAGGTGTGCAGGCCTTTCTTCCAGCCCTGTTGTAATGCATACAATTCTACTAATCAGCTGCTCATCAGGAACTTGATTTCTGAATCAGGCTGTGTTAGAGCAGGAATGCACACCCAGTAGCCCTCCAGGTGGAGTGATGGCCACCGGTTAAAGCAAGCAATACGACGACTTGGGGCCCAATTGGGTCACAACTGGCTTCTGATATACTTTACATGACCAAAAGTATGTGGACACCTGTTTGTCTAACATCTCATTCCAAAATCATGGCAATTAATATGCAGTTGGTCCCACCCTTTGCTGCTACTCTTCTGGGAAGGCTTTCCACTAGATGTTGGAACATTGCTGCGGGGACTTGCTTCCATTCAGCCACAAGAGCATTAGTGAGGTCGGGCATTGATGTTGGACGATTAGGCCTGGCTCGCAGTCGGCATTCCAATTCATCCCAAAAGTGTGATGGAGTTGAGGTCAGGGCTCTGTGCAGGCCAGTCAGGTTCTTCCACACCAATCTTATTTCCCTATGGATCTCGCTTTGTGCATGGGGGCATTGTCATGCTGAAACAGGAAAGGGCCTTCCCCAAACTGTTGCGACAAAGTTGGAAGCACAGAACCGTCTAGAATGTCATTGTATGCTGTAGCGTTAAGATTTCCCTTCACTGGAACTAAGGCGCCTAGCCCAAACCATGAAAAACAGCCTATGGCTATTTTTCTACTCGAGAGAATGTTTTTAAATGTCAAAACGTAAACAAGCCTTCTCATCGGACAATGTCAGTTAGTATCAAATGTTTTCTACTGTTTTATTCCTACTCAACAAGACCCAGTTGTCTAGTGAAAGGAGCCTAGTCAAATGTTAGGCTTGTCATTTGCCTATCTTCACAGTCCTTTATTTCTCTCTCGCTCTCTCGCTCTCTCGCTCTCTCGCTCTCTCTCTGAAGCTCTCTGTTGCTTTCTCTTTCTCTCACCCCTCTCTCTTTATTTTGCACTCAAACTCTCATTTGCTTCCTGTTTCTCCCTCCCTCCCTTTTATTCCACAGTCTGTTCTCAGGATAAGCTGATGATGAAGTGCTAATTAATTTAGCATCCTGAGCTATGTAAGGAGTACACACATTTAATGAGTGTGAGAGCGAGCGAGCGTGTGTTTGTGTGTGAGCAAGCAAGTGTGACTGTGTCTGAACTTGCAGGTCAAATCAAATTGTATATGTCATATACTTTGTAAACAACAGGTGTAGACTAACAATGAAATGCTTACTTATGGGCCCTTCCTAACAATGTAGAGAGAAAGAAAATTGAAATAGTAAAAAAAGTAAAACATGTAATAATAGAAGTAATAATGAATACACAATGAGTAACCATAACTTGGCTTATACACAGGGTGCCAGTACCGGGTCGATGTGCAGGGGTTCAAGGTAATTGAGGTAGATACAGTACCAGTCAAAAGTTTGGACACACCTACTCATTCAAGGGTTTTTCTTAATGTTTTACTATTTTCTGCACTGTAGAATAATAGTGAAGACATCAAAACTATGAAATAACGCATATTTTATCATATAGTAATCAAAAAACTGTTAAATATATTTTAGATTTTAGATTCTTCAAAGTTGCCACCCTTTGCCTTGATGACAGCTTAGCACACTCTTGGTATTCTCTCAATCAGCTTCATGAGGATTACTAATCCAACAGTCTTGAAGGAGTTCCCATGTATGCTGAGCACTTGTTGGCTGCTTTTCCTTCAATCTGTGGTCCAACTCATCCCAAACCATCTCAATTGGGTTAAGGTCGGGTGATTGTGGAGGCCAGGTCATCTGATGCAGCACTCCATCACTCTCCTTGGTCAAATAGCCCTTACACAGCCTGGAGGTGTGTTGGGTCATTAGCTTGTTGAAAAACAAATGATAGTCCCACTAAGCGCAAAGCAGATGAGATGGCGTATCGCTGCAGAATTCTGTGGTAGCCATGCTGGTTAAGTGTGCCTTGAATTCTAAATAAATCGCTGACAGTGTCACCAGCAAAGCACCATCACACCTCCTCCTCCATGCTTCACGGTGGGAACCACACATGCGGAGATCATCCATTCACCTACTTTGGGTCTCACAAAGACATGGTGGTTGGAACAAAAAATCTCAAATTTGGACTCATCACACCAAAGGACAGATTTCCACTGGTCTAATGTCCATTGCTCGTGTTTCTTGGCCCAAGCAAGTCTCTTCTTATTGTTGGTGTCCTTTGGTAGTGGTTTCTTTGCAACATTTCGTCCATGAAGACCTGATTCACGTAGTCTCCTCTGAACAATTGATGTTGAGATGTGTCTCTTACTTGAACTCTGTAAAGCATTTATTTGGGCTGCAATCTGAGGAGCCGTTAACTCTAATGAACTTATCCTCTGCAGCAGAGGTAACACTGGGTCTTCCTTTCCTGTGGCGGTCCTCATGAGAGCCAGTTTCATCATAGCGCTTGATGGTTTTTGTGACTGCACAAAGAAGAAACTTTCAAAGTTCTTGAAATGTTCCTAATTAACTGACCTTCATGTCTTAAAGTAATGATGGACTGTTGTTTCTCTTTGTTTATTTGAGCTGTTCTTGCCATAATATGGACTTGGTCTTTTACCAAATAGGGTAAAAGAAAATCTTCTATATACCACCACTACCTTGTTAAAACACAACTAATTGGCTCAAACGCATTAAGAAGGAAAGAAGTTCCACAAATTAACTTTTAACAAGGCACACCTGTTAATTTACATGCATTCCAGATGACTACCTCATGAAGCTGGTTGAGCGAATGCCAAGAGTGTGCAAATCTGTCATCAAGGCAAAGGATGGCTACTTTGAAGAATCTCAAATATAAAATATATTTTGATTTGTTTAACACTTTTTTGGTTACTACATGATTCCATATGTGTTATTTCATAGTGTCTTCACTATTGCTCTACAATGTAGAAAATAGTAAAAATAAAGAAAACTGTATGTGTGTACATACAACTAAGATTAAAGTGAATACGCAACAGGATAGATGATAAACATTAGCAGCAGCGTATGTGATGAGTCAAAAAAGTTTGTGCAAAAACGATCAATACAGATAGTCCGGGTAGCTATTTGGTCAACTATTTAACTACCTATCTTATGGCTTGGGTGTAGAAGCTGTTCACAATCCAGTTTGTTCCAGGTGCACACGGTGTGCATATGTGTGTGTGTGTGTTAGCACAAACCAAGGCTGTGCCTGGTACTTACCGACAGGGGGTGTATGAGTGTCTGTGAGACGGAGAAGGAGAAGACAGTTTTTTGGGGGGGCTTACTGTGTTTGTGTGTGCCATTGGCTGGTACCTGTTATTTTCAGGAGAGGGTAAGCACTCAAGAACTATAAGCTCAGTCCAAAAACCTCTTTCATATACATTTTACTTTCAGACCTTAGACATCTCTGTCTCTGTCTCTCTCTCTCTCTCTCCCTCCGTGTATCTCTCTCTCTCACTCCGTGTATCTCTCCCTGTCTCTCACCATGTCTCTCTCTCCATGTCTCTCTCCATGTCTCTCTCTCCCTGTCTCTCTCTCCCTGTCTCTCTCTCCCTGTGTCTCTCTCTCACTGTCTCTCTCCTTGTGTCTCTCTCTCCCTGTGTCTCTCTCTCCCTGTCTCTCTCTCCCTGTAAATTTAATTTCAATTCAGTTCAAGGGGCTATTGGCATGGGAAACATATGTTAACATTGCCAAAGCAAGGGAAGTAGATAATAAACAAAAGTGAAATAAACAATAAAAATGGACAGTAAACTCACAGATGTTCCAAAATAATATGTTTATATACAGTGTTGTAATGATGTGAAAATGGTTAAAGTACAAAAGGGAAAATAAATCAACATAAATATGGTTGGAAGCACAGAATCTCTCTCCATATCTCTCTCCATGTCTCTCTCTCCCTGTCTCTCTCCATGTCTCTCTCCATGTGTCTCTCCCTGTCTCTCTCTCCCTGTCTCTCTCTCCCTGTCTCTCTCCATGTCTCTCTCTCACTGTCTCTCTCACTGTCTCTCTCCCTGTCTCTCTCTCCCTGTGTCTCTCGCTCCCTGTCTCTCTCTCCCTGTCTCTCTCTCCCTGTACATTTAATTTCAATTCAATTCAAGGGGCTATTGGCATGGGAAACATATGTTAACATTGCCAAAGCAAGGGAAGTAGATAATAAACAAAAGTGAAATAAACAATAAAAATGGACAGTAAACTCACAGATGTTCCAAAATAATATGTTTATATACAGTGTTGTAATGATGTGAAAATGGTTAAAGTACAAAAGGGAAAATAAATCAACATAAATATGGGTTGTATTTACAATGGGGTTTGTTCTTCACTGGTTGCCCTTTTCTTCTGGCAACAGGTCACACATCTTGCTGCTGTGATGGCACACTGTGGTATTTCAACCAGTAGATATGGGAGTTAATCAAAATTGGGTTTGTTTTCGAATTCTTTGTGGATCTGTGTAATCTGAGGGAAATATGTGTCTCTAATATGGTCATACATTTGGCACGAGGTTAGGAAGTGCAGCTCTGTTTCCACCTCATTTTGTGGGCAGTGTGAACATAGCCTGTCTTCTCTTGAGAGCCAGGTCTGCCTACGGCAGCCTTTCTCAATAGCAAGGCTATGCTCACTGAGGCTGTACATAGCCAAAGCTTTCCTTAAGTTTGGGTCAGTCACAGTGGTCAGGTATTCTGCCACTGTGTACTCTCTGTTTAGGGCCAAATATCATTCTAGTTTGAACTGATTTTTGTTAAAATCTTTCCAATGTGTCAAATCAAATTTTATTAGTCATATGCGCCGAATACAACATGTGTAGACTTTACAGTGAAATGCTTACTTACGAGCCCCTAACCAACAAGGCAGTTTAAAATACGTATAAGAATAAGAAATAAAATCAACAAGTAATTAAAGAGCAGCAGTCAAATAACAATAGCGAGACTATATACAGGGGGTAACGGTACAGAGTCAATGTGCAGGGGCACCGGTTAGTTGAGGTAATATGTACATGTAGGTAGAGTTATTAAAGTGACTATGCTTAGATGATAACAGAGAGTAGCAGTGGTGTAAAAGGGTGGGGGGGCAATGCAAATAGTCTGGGTAGCCATTTGGTTAGATGTTCAGGACTCTTCTGGCTTAAAGGTCGAAGCTGTTTAGAATCCTCTTGGACCTAGACATGGGGCTCCGGGTACCGCTTGCTGTGCGGTAGCAGAGAAAATAGTCTATGACTAGGGTGGCTGGTGACTTTGACAATTTTTAGGCCCTTCCTCTGACACCACCTGATACAGAGGTCCTGGATGGCAGGAAGCTTGGCCCCAGTGATGTACTGGGCTGTTCGCACTACCCTCTGTAGTGCCTTGCGGTCGGAGGCCGAGCAGTTGCCATACCAGGCAGTGATGCAACCAGTCAGGATGCTCTCAATGGTGCAGCTGTAGAACCTTTTGAGGATCTGAGGACCCATGCCAAATATTTTCAGTCTTCTGATGGGGAATAGGTTTTGTTGTGCCCTCTTCACGACTGTCTTGGTGTGCTTGGATCATGTTAGTTTGTTGGTGATGTGGACACCAAGGAACTTGAAGCTCTCAACCTGCTCCACTGCAGCCCCATCGATGAGAATGGAGGCGTGCTCAGTCCTCTTTTTCCTGTAGTCCACAATCATCTCCTTTGTCTTGATGACGTTGAGGGAGAGGTTGTTGTCCTGGCACCACACGGCCACGTCTCTGACCTCCTCCCTATAGGCTGTCGTTGTCAGTGATCAGGCCTACCACTGTTGTGTCGTCAGCAAACCAAATGATGGTGTTGGAGTTGTGCCTGGCCATACAGTCATGAGTGAACAGGTAGTACAGGAGGGGACTGAGCACACACCCCTGAATGGCCCCTGTGTTGAGGATCAGCGTGGCGGATGTGTTGTTACCTACCCTCACCACCTGGGAGGCGGCCGGTCAGGAAGTCCAGGATCCAGTTGCAGAGGGAAGTGTTTAGTCCCAGGGTCCTTAGCTTATTGATGATCTTTGAGGGCACTATATTGTTGAACACTGAGCTGTAGTCAATAAATAGCATTCTCACATAGGTGTTCCTTTTGTCGAGGTGGGAAAGGGCAGTGTGGAGTGATCTGTGGATCTATTGGGGCGGTATGCAAATTGGAGTGGGTCTAGGGTTTCTGGGATAATGGTGTTGATGTGAGCCATGACCAGCCTTTCAAAGCACTTCATGGCTACAGATGTGAGTGCTACGGGTCGGTAGTCATTTAGGCAGGTTACCTTAGCGTTCTTGGGCACAGGCACTATGGTGGTCTGCTTAAAACATGTTGGTATTACACACTCGTACAGGGAGAGGTTGAAAATGTCAGTGAATACACTTGCCAGGTGGTCAGCGCATGATCGCAGTACATGTCCTGGTAATACGTCCGGCCCCACGGCCTTGTGAATGTTGACCTATTTAAAGGTCTTACTCACATCGGCTGCGGAGACCATGATCACACAGTCTTCCGGAACAGCTGGTGCTCATGTTTCAGTGTTATTTGCCTCGGCGAGCATAGAAGTAGTTTAGCTCGTCTGATAGGCTCGTCTCGTGTCACTGAGCAGCTCTTGGCTGTGCTTCCCTTTGTAGTCTGTAATCGTTTGCAAGCCCTGCCACATCTGACGAGCGTCAAAGCCGATGTAGCATGATTCGATCTTAGTCCTGTATTGATGCTTTGCCTGTTTGATGGTTCGTCGGAGGGCATAGCATGATTTCTTATAAGCTTCCGGGTTAGAGTCCCGCTCCTTGAAAGCGGTAGCTCTAGCCTTTAGCTCAGTGCGAATGTTGTCTTTAATCAATGGCTTCTGGTTGAGGTATGTACGTACGGTCACTGTGGGGACAACGTCCTCGATGCACTTATTGATGAAGCCAATGACTGATGTGGTGTACTCCTCAATGCCATCGAAGGAATCCCGGAACATAGTCCAGTCTGTACTAGCAAAACAGTCCTGTAGCTTAGCATCTGCTTCATCTGACCACTTTTTTATTGATCTAGTCATTGGTGCTTCCTGCTTTAATTTTGCTTGTAAGCAGGAATCAGTAGGATAGAATTATGGTCAGATTTGCCAAATGGAGGGCAAGGGAGAGCTTTGTATGCGTCTCTGTGTGTGGAGTAAAGGTGGTCCAGGGTTTTTTCCCTCTGGTTGCACATTTAACATGCTGGTAGAAATTTGGTAAAACGGATTTAAGTTTCCCTGCATTAAAGTCCCCGGCTACTAGGAGCGCCGCCTCTGGGTGAGGGTTTTCTTGCTTATGATGGAATACAGCTCATTCAATGCTGTCTTAGTGCCAGCACCGGTCTGTGGTGGTATATAAACAGCTGCGAAAAATACAAATGAAAACTCTCTCGGTAGATAGTGTGGTCTACAGCTTATCATGAGATACTCTACCTAGGTGAGCAATAGCTCGAGACTTCCTTAGATATCGTGCACCAGCTGTTATTTACAAAAATACATAGTCCGCTCCCCTTGTCTTACCAGACACCGCTGTTCTATCCTGCCGGTACGGAGTATAACTAGCCAGCTGTATGTTGATGGTGTTGTCGTTCAGCCACGACTCCGTGAAGTATAAGATATTACAGTTTTGAATGTCCTGTTGGTAGTTTAATCTTCCGCCTAGGTCATCTATTTTATTCTCCAATGATTGCATGTTTGCTAGCAGAATGGAAGGAAGTGGAGATTTATTCGATCCACAATGAATTCTCAGAAGGCAGCCCACCCTGTGGCCCCGTTTACTCCGCCTCCTCTTCACGCAAATCACTGGGATCTGGGCCTGTTCCCGAGAAAGCAGTATATCATTCGCGTCGGGCTCGTCAGACTCGTTAAAGGAAAAAAAGCATTCTGCCAGTCCGTGGTGAGTAATCGCAGTCCTGATGTCCAGAAGTTATTTTCGGTCATAAGAGACGGTAGCGGCAACATTATGTACAAAATAAGTTAAAAGATAAGTTACAAACAACGCAAATAAATGAACAAAAAAACACAATCGGTTGGGGACACATAAACGTCAGGCTTCTTCTCCGGCTCCATGTTACAGTCAAGTAATTATCTTTTTGTTTTCTCATGATTTGGTTGGGTCTAATTGTGTTGCTATCCTGGGCCTCTGTGGGGTCTGTTTGTGTGTGTGAACAGAGACCCAGGACCTGCTTGCTTATGGGACTCTTCTCTAGTTTCATCTCTCTGTAGGTGATGGCTTTGTTATGGAAGTTTTGTGAATCGCTTCCTTTTTGGTGGTTGCAGAATTTAATGACTTTTTTCTGGATTTTCGGCCTAATTCTGCTCTGCATGCATTATTTGCTCTCAATTAGGTGTTTGTCCCATTTTGTGAATTCTTTGTTGGTGAGCGGACCCCAGACGGGCAATGGGTTCTATAACTGATTCAAGTATTTTTAGCCAGATCCTAATTGGTATGTCGAATTTTATGTTCCTTTTGATGGCATGGAATGCCCTTCTTGCCTTGTCTCTCAGATCGTTCACAGCTTTGTGGAAGTTACCTGTGGCGCTGATGTTTAGGCTAAGGTATGTATAGTTTTTTGTGTGCTCTAGGGCAACGGTGTCTAGATGGAATTTGTATTTGTGGTCCTGGCAACTGGACCTTTTTTGGAACACCATTATTTTGTTCTTACTGAAATGTACTGTCAGGGCCCAGTTCTGGCAGAGTCTGTGCAGAAGATCTAGGTGCTGCTGTAGACCCTCCTTGGTTGGTGACAGAAGCACCAGATCATCAGCAAACAGTAGACATTTGACTTCAAATACAGGTGAGCAGACTGTTCTAGTGCCCTCGCCAATTCGTTGATATATATTTTGAAGAGGGTGGGGCTTAAGCTGCATCCCTGTCTCACCCCACAGTCTTGTGGAAGGAAATGTGTGTGTTTTTTGCCAATTTTAACCGCAGACGCATATCCCACGGTAGTTATTGGGGTCAAATTTGTCTCCACTTTTGTGGATTGAGGTTGATCAGACCTTGGTTCCAAATATTGGGAACTTGTTGTCTGTATATTTTATCATTTCATTGAGGATACCATCAACACCACAGGCCTCCTCTGTATCTCTTTCCTTGTGTCTCTCTCCTCTGTCTCTCTCTCCCCCCTGTGTCTCTCTCTCCTGTCTCTCTCTCCCTGTTAATCTCTCCTGTCTCTTTCTCCTCGGTCTCTCTCTCCCTGTCTCTCTCTCCAGTTCTAACATCAACAAACAAAGTGACACCAAAATCTTTCCTCCCCAAACACAGAGACAAACATACACACATACACAAACAAATACACACACACACACACACACACATACACACACTCACACACAATTGCCGTTACATTTGCGATATTCCATATCTTGCCTGCGACGTGCTAACTAGCATATCTGTTCGCTACGGTAGTGCACCTCGGGTCACCAGATGCACCAGGTTGGCAATGGTTCATTCCACGGTTGGGTTACGGTGGAAACTCTCTTGCTTTGGCAGGGGTTGGGATTGTGTTATCTACCAGGGGTGCAGCAGCCACTCTAGCCCAATGGATTGACCCCATGTTTAGCCTATCTGATGGGCACAAGGATGAGACTTTGTTGCTATGGTGTGCCCAGACAGTACACACACAAACTCAGACACACACACACACACTCTCTCTCATTTGTGTATGTAACTCAACAATGTGCTGGAGCATATGTTGATAAGAAATGGTAGAACTTTCTTTGGTAAGATGTAAGGTTTGGGCTGACTGCTTGTCCCTAGGCGAACCCAGAGTGAGGGAAACCAATGGCCAGAAACATACATCTGAAAATGTACGGACCATTTTATAGAGCTCAATGGAGTGTAAATTCAGTGTGTGTGTGTGTGGGCGCTCTAGTGTACACCCAAAACTAATCATTTGGTCAATATATCCCAACCACAATTGAAATATCAATAGTTTCTGTATTACTTTAAACTGTTGGTCTAACTCTACAGTTGGGCTCCCGATTGGCACAGTGGTCTAAGACCCTGCATCTCAGTGCAAGAGGCGTCACTGCAGTACCTGGTTAAAATCCAGGCTACATCACATCTAGCCTTGATTGGGCGGTGCACAATTGGCCCAGTGTCGTCCGGGTTTGGCCGGGGTAGTCTGTCATTGTAAATAAGAATTTGTTCTTAACTGACTTGCCTAGTTAAATAAAGGCTAAAGGAAACAGTTCAGAAAGTCACCACAACCCCTGCTTTAACAAAATGTAAATATTATAACCCATTATTCTATTTGTGTACCCTTACCACCCTTGGCACCCCTCCAAAATTAATGAATATTAAACTAAGCTTACTCCATCTAAAATATACTTTTACCCTCCAGAAATGAGCCTAATAACATATTGGTCCATATCAAGCTGGTGTGTTATTTACCAATAAGCATTGTCATCTGTAGCCCAACTGATATAGCATAGTGTCTATAAATAAGTAGGCTGAAGCATGGCGTTGCCCATCTGTATTTATGCTAATCATGAACTAGATCACTGCTTCCCGAACGTTTTCAGTCATGCCCCCCCACCTCCCCAATTGAATGAACTGCTACTATTTTTACACAGAAATATGATATAAGAATGTAAATTAGAAATGTTGTTAATACATTTGCCATTTATTCATCAAGAAACAGTACATTCAAACACCAGTACCTGGTTTCCCTTCCATAAATAAACCAGCTTGCTGCTAAGCAATGTCACATGCATCCCATTCAATGAAGACTACGGTGGGCCCATTTCTATTGTAGATTGTTGAAGACTACGGTGGGCCCATTTCTATTGTAGATTTTCTCAAATTGAAATAAAAAATAACAGTTTTTAAAGTATTCTAAGGGTGATTATTAGGTTGCATAAACAATTTTGGCCTTCAAATGTGTTAAATAAGTAAGGTTGCTGCTGCTCGTTAGTCTGGGAGACAGGCAAGGCTGCCTCTTACTGGGTAGAGGAACCGTGTTGCTTGAGCCTACAGCCTGAGGTTCAGAGAAACAGCCCTTCTCTAATTCTATGTTAAGAAGCTTTATAATACTACAAGAGTTGTCTTTTAACTCTCAAAATTGAGCCCAATATAACCGTTACCAATTTTCACTCGTTTTGAGAAATAGCGCTCACAAGCAAGATGCGCATCTCGCCAGTTCGCAATAAACTTTCTCTGTTTTAAAAACATAATTTTCTTTAAAATTCTTATTCATACTTATGCATTTACCATTACATTTACACTATTTTATTTGTTACTCCGTTCTCCTTACAAGCTTTTCTTAACTTTTTTTTCTTCACAAACCACGGCCTCTGAGGACCGGGCCAAACCAAAAGCATAGTTGGCGATAGGGGATCCAATCATAACATGAGAAATTGAGTAGCACTGTGTTGTGTAAAGCCACAGAAAGACAGTAGGTGCGGTGGAAATGTAATTCCCAAACAATCAAATTAGTCGTAGGTATATTATTGGTGAAATTGACCTGTCTCTAATATTTGTGGGGTCATAAACCCCCTGTCATAAGTTACGCTCCTGCCAGGGAGGTCTTGCAGAGCATAACACCTCCTATGTGAATGGCGCCACCACAATCCAACGAACAACACTCATAGTGCACTACTTTTGAATAGGGTGCCATTCGGGACGCAACCTCTGAGGGTTCTGAAGAGAGGGGAGGTTGAAACAGAAACAGATGGTATGGGCTGTAACCGCTTCACACCGCCCGCTTCTGTAAGCTCTCCTCATTTAGCTCAATGGGACTTTTTATGGCCCGTGGACATATTTTATTAGCCCACACTCCTATTGTACTCCATGTATTTCTATGACCCTGGGTCCAGTGGTGGAGTACTGTTCAGTGTTTTCCAATTGGTTCCTCTATAGGACCCCCAGGACTGTAGTTTTTTGTTCCAGTCTTGCACTATACTGACCTGACTCGATTAATGAAGAGCTTGGTGGTTTAGTTTAGTAATTGGATGGTGCAGCTGCTGGGTTTGGGCTGGAAGAAAATGTGCTGCGACACTATAGCGGATGCAGTTACCGAGCAAGAGAAGTCTAAGTAGTCTTAACCTCGGATGACATTGTTGCACTGTCTGTAAAGTGGTCAGAAATGCATTATAACATGTCCTAGTGAGTCTAATAAGTGTGTATATAGCATAATCAGTGGATATGAATGAACATAGAGCAGGGATCTCCAACATTGTTCCTGGAGAGACATGCAGGCTTTTGTTCCAGCCCAGCACTAAAATACACACATTTCAGTCCGTCAAGGTCCAGACAGAATGTTACATTGAAAAATAGCCCTAGCTGGATGTTCCAAAGCAAGTATGGGTAGTTGTTATACCCCAGCATATAGCCTAGTGAAACAAAGCATACCACTGTATTGCCTACACTGTAAAGTGGTTTCCGTGAATTTGACAGTAACTTACAGGCAGCTAGTGGCAAGTTACTGTATTTCATATTGCAGTACACCTACTGTAATCTAAATACAGTATCAAATCAAGTACTGTGCAATGACACACAGTACAATACTGTAGAATGACTGTATTATACTGTCAAAAAGTAAATGCTACTGTAACCGTAATGAATTAATGAATGACTGAATTAATGAATGAATGGATGGATGGATTATATTTATTGAGGGGATTCAGGTTTGTATTTCACAGTATTTTACTGTAATTACATGGGATTGGTGTGAGCAGGTTGGCTGATAGGTTTACAAAGTACAGCATATTAATGAATATTTGGTATTTTATATCACTTCCAGAGGCCTTAACAAAGGCTTCCAAACTGGCAGTGACTACAGGGCAAAACAGACCAAAAGGACATGGCAAAATGCTCAACCATTAAAGGTTTAAGATTTTTTCCAATCTTTCCAATATTTTTTTAAATTGATGGGTCACTACTATCACATACCAGTTAAATTGGTAGAGCACTCTCACTAACTGGTGCAACACATAGCCTCTTACAAGGCACGCCTCAAAATATGTTAATGAGACAGAAACATCAATACCATGTACCCACTAGAGATCAAAAGGTGTGTGGCGCTCTAAAAATACAGTATGGTGCTGTATTCTGTGGGATGGAATTACAGTATAATTTGAAAAATCTGAACTGATTTCCCAACCCACCAAATTTTCCCACAATGCACCATACTTTACAGTACACTGCAGTAAAACCTTTCACAGTATTTTGCTGTTGATAATACCCCAAATTACTGTATAAATGACAGTTTTTCATTACAGTGTAGCCTACAACCTCTTCCTCTGCTTAATCGCCCCTGCAAAACTTCTAACCCTCCCCTCGCCACTAGTTCCTCTATTGTGCTAACCTCCTCTCCTCCACACTCTCAGTTCATAATTGTGTTCTTTTTTTTTCCATTAATGATCAGCACTCATTCCGTACATCAAGACTAAGTAATGTGATTCATGTGGGCTTTGTCTGGTGATAAATTGTCTTTGTGAGATTACACAATGTCCTCCCCCCTCTCCTCTCCTCCCTGTATCCTCCTCTCATCTCTGTACTGTCTCCTTAATCATGAGCTATGGCACCGCGCTCATGGTTAACCCTGTTTGGTTTCATGGCAGGCGAGCGTTAGCTAGCCGAGCGCAGCTCCCAGAGTGGTTGGCTAGCAGCCCATAACTCGATTAATTACTATACTAACCTGGTGTGTTCTGCTTTTCTCCTTCTCTCTCTAGCATCTCTCTCTCTATCTCCACTGTCTCTCACCCTCCTCCTCTCTACCTTCTCTCTCTCGACTCATACTTTTCCTCTCAACTTATAGCTCCTCTCCCCTCCCTTCTCTTCTCTTCTCCTATCTCTCTCTCTGTCTCACTCAACTCCTCACTTTCTCTCTCCTTTTCTCTCCTCCCCCTTCACTCTCTTTCTCTCATCCCCCTCCCCTCCCTCTCTCTGCTCGCTGTTAATCTTACGTTACTCTCTCCCTCCATTCAAATGTCATGTTTTCACTGTGGATTAAAGCAAGGTTCTGAAGTTACCTCCTCCTCCCCTCCACCCCACTAGCTGCCTTCCCGTCACCAACAACACTTTGGGAGGTATTCAGCTAGAAAATTGCACATCATCTGCTGGCCACCACCACCCACCTCTATCCTCGCTTACAACAGACAGCAGCTGGAGAAGTAGTGAAAAAAAAAGTGTGTGTGGGGGGGGTTGTATTTGTGTGCGCTCGTGTGTGTGTGTGCAGTATCTGTTTGCATAAGATTAGGTTTGATTTCTTTGGATGTAAGTGTGTGTGGGTGCACATGCGTGTGTGTTGTACTGTACTTGTGAAGGTAAGATCACACCATAGGATAAGAAAAGTAAAATGTGATCACACACAGCAGACATCAGTTATCACTCAGTATTATGTTAGGACATGAAAGTCTGTGTGCGTGTGTGAGCGTATCCGTGTGTGTGTGTGTCCGTGCATAATTACCCACAACACACACAAACACACAAGCATGGTCACACATTGCCTCTCACCTTCGTAGACAGTTGAACTAGTATGTCCCTCTGTCTGTCCCTCACATTGTGTCACTTGCCCTTGTGTGTGGCTGCCTCAATGTGGCTGTCTCAGTCTACCATAGAATTAGAATAGTAGCATTCCAATTCTATGGGTTCTAGCCCTCAACACCTATCTATTTAACCTGAACGCATGAACACTGAGGTCATGTCTACATGGAAATGAGTTCATTTCAGTGAGATTGTCCAGGCCAGTCCACCCTCCACTTTTATCATGTCGTTAGTATAAAAATAATTCCCTTCTTTGCATGATTTGGAAGAAGGAGAGACCATGCCATACGTTTTTG
Organism: Hucho hucho; assembly: GCA_003317085.1. Lineage (NCBI taxonomy): Eukaryota > Metazoa > Chordata > Actinopteri > Salmoniformes > Salmonidae > Hucho > Hucho hucho. Next base: position 35,069 of record QNTS01002613.1, read on the forward strand.
ACCTGTTACCCCTATGTTGAAAAATTGACCCTAGACTAAGTCATGTTTGTATGTATGCCCAGCCTTTGTGTATTTAGACAAGCCATGATTTAAAAGGATGAAACTGGAGGGCGCGCAATTCAAATAAATAATTATAAATATTATGGATTTTAAACATTTATGTACATATAAGTGTCTTATACCAGCTGAAAGCTTAAATTCTTGTTAGTCTAACTGCACTCTCCGATTTACAGTAGCTATTACAGCAATAACATGCCATGCGATTGTTTGAGGACGGCGCCCCACATCAAAATATTTTTCCACCGTTATTCTTCACAAATAACGATAAAATAATCACTTACTGAAATTCTTCCTCTGATTTGTCATCCAAAGGGTCCCAGCTATAACATGTCATGTCGTTTTGTTAGATAAAATCCTTCTTTATCTCCCAAAAAGTCTGTTTAGTTGGCGCCATCGATTTGAGTAATCCACCCGTTCAACTTGCAGAGATTGTTTCAACAAGTCAAAATACGTTTCTATTTACTCCTCAGATACCCTAAAATGTAATCAAACTATAATATTTCTGTAATAAAACTGTTATTTCTTATTCGTTTTTGAAGCTACATGCCTGAAACCTTGAACATAGACTGCTGACACCCTGTGGGTCTATAGGAATTGCATCCAGGGAGCTCATTTTCAATATGACCTTTCTCTTGCATTTCTAAGAGGATGATCTCTCAAAACAAAATATTCCGGTTGGTTTTTCTTTGGATTTGCTCCTACCATATCTATTGTGTTATATTCTCCTACATTATTTTAACAGTTCTACAAACTTCAAAGTGTTTTCTTTCCAATGGTACCAATTAAATGCATATCCTGGCTTCAGGGCCTGAGCTACAGGCAGTTTACTTTGGGCACGTCATTCAGGAAGGAAGTGGAGAAAAATGGGGCCTAGCCCTAAGAAGTGAAAGGGCTAAGATACTGACAGCTTGGTAAATTACACATTCTATGAGCTACCTGTTTATAATGGATATCATTGATCCTTTTATCACCTCATAATCACTGCATTATAAGACTTGCTATAAACATTCATAACACTCATGTCTACTTGGAAGAGACATGAAACAGATGGCTCATATACATTATTCTGCCTATGTTATGCTTATAATGTCTTAATAATTATTTGTAAGGCTGACCGTTTCTTCTCTCCTCTCTCTGCAGCTTTACTAAATATCTCCATCGCTTCATGGCCTGTCGCTTTGTTTGACTAAACAGTATCACTTCACTTACAGCCCTCTTAATCAATTCTGTTTCAGCAATCACTTTCAATGGCTGAACTCATCAAATGTAGAATGACAGCAGAATGATAGCTGTGTCAACTGCAGTTGGATATTGTTCATGCATCTGGTACTGTGTACTAGGCAAGGGTACTGCATGCATTTTACGCTGGTTGCTATGACCTACGACAGTACAAGTCAAAAGTTTGGACACACCTAGTAATTCAAGGGTTTTTATTTATTTTGACTATTTTCTTGTAGAAAATTACATGGCTATATACAGGGAGTAGAAAATAACATGGCTATATACAGGTAGTAGAAAATAACATGGCTATATACAGGTAGTACCAGTACTGAGTCGATGTGCAGGGGTACGAGGTAATTGAGGTAGCTATGTACATATAGGTAGGGGTAAAGTGCCTAGACAACAGATAGATAATAGAAAGTAGCAGAAGTGTGTGTGTGTGTACGTGTGTGCGTGCAGGCGTGTCTGTGTGTGCGTGCGTCAATATGCATGTGTGTGTGTGCGTGTGTGTGCTTGCGCGCGTGTGCTTGCGTGCGTGTGTGTGTGCGTGCGTCAGTATGTGTGTGTGTGTGTGTGCGTGCGTGTTTGTGTGTGCGTGTGCGTGCGTCAGCGTGTGTGTGTGCTTGCGCGCGTCTGTGTGTGCATGTGTGTGCCTGCGTCGGTATGTGTGTGTGTGTTAGGTGTATGCAGTGTGTGAGAAGAAGACAACATAGTATAGAAGTGGATGGAAGTGTTCACATTTACATTTTTTTCACTCTATTTAAATGTAATTATAAATCACAACTTCCGCTTTTGGATGTTAACAAGGTGACACTCCACCTTAACTCCTCCTCCACATTTACTGGATTGGTTGAACAGTGCAGAAGAGAACCTCCAGACAGTTTTATTCTTCTCGTCAAGACCAGTATGTAGGGGATCTAGTTTCAGGCGTTTCTTCTACGCCTGCTATGTTAGGATACCTGGAAGAGGACACAGGCCAATCAGAAGAGTGTCTGATGAGCGTCAACTCAATTAACCTTTCATTGCATGCTGTTGCAGTAGCTTGTTTTTGCATTAGCTTTGCAATTGCTTGTAAAAAAAAAGGGGGAAAAAGCATTATATCTACAATCACATTGTCTTTGTGTGCCTTATAGGTTATTTAATAATTAATACATTATTATTACTTAAAATCTTGATAACCCCCCTCCCCACACACACACTTCTTTATGTCCTTGTCAACACTTGGCTTAAGATGAAGGATGAAATGCAGGTCTAAGGGCACATACATTCATGGTACACACACAAATACGTGCACACACACACTGCACACTGCAGTATTCACCCACTGTCGCCCTAGCTACTCTTTGTCATTCCACCCCCCAGCTGTCTTCTCTTTGCTTTGACAGGAGGACCATCAGCTGTGGCTCTTATTGTGGCCACCAAAGAAATAAATAACCTTTTTGTCACATGCTTGGTATAGACTAACAGGGAATGCTTACTTATGGGGCCTTCCCAACAATGCAGATAGAGAAAGAACATAGAGAAATAATGGAGAAGTAAAACATGTACAAAAGTAATAATAAATACACAATGAGTAACGATAACTTGGCTTTATACACAGGGTACCAGTACCGAGTCGATGTGCAGGGGTACGAGGTAATTGAGGTAGATATGTACATATAACTAGGAATACAGTGACAGATAATTAACAATAGCAGCAGCATATGTGACAAGACAAAAAAGTTAGTGCAGAAAGGGTCAATGCAGATAGTCCGTGTAGCTATTTGGTTAACTATTTAACAAACAATTTAGCAGTCTTATGGCTTGGGGGTAGAATCTGTTCAGGGTCCTGTTGGTTCAAGCCTTGGTGCATCGATGCTGCTTGCCATGCGGTAGCAGAAAGATAAGTCTATGACTTCGGTGGTTGGAGTCTTTGAAAATGTTTTGTGCCTTTCTCTTAAAATGCCTGGTATAGAGGTCCTGGATCGCAGGGAGCTCGGCCCCAGTGATGTACCAGGCTGTAAACACTACCCTCTGTAGCACCTAGCACTAAGCAGTTGCCATACCAAGCGGTGATACAGCCTGTGAAGATGCTCTCAATGGTGCAGCTGTATAACTTTTTGGGGATCTGAGGGCCCATGCCAAATATTTTCAGCCTCCTAAGGGGGAAGAGGTGTTGTTATGCTCTTTTCACGACTGTGTTGGTGTGTGGACCATAATAGATCCTTAGTGATATGGACACTGAGGAACTCTCGACTCACTCCACTACAGCCCTGTTGATGTAAATGGGGCGTGCTCGGCCCTCCGTTTCCTATAGTCCACGATCAGCTCCTTTGTCTTGATCACGTTGAGAGAGAGGTCGTTGTTCTGGCACCACACTGCCAGGTCTCTGATCTCCTCCCTATAGGCTGTCTCGTCGTCGGTGATCACGCTTACCATCGTTGTGTCATCTGCAAACTTAATGATGGTGTTGGAGTCGTGCGCGGCCACACAGTCATGGGTGAACAGGGAATACCGGAATGGACTAAGGACGCACCCCTGAGGGGCCCACTTGTTGAGGGTCAGTGTGGCGGATGTGTTTTTTCCTTCCCTCACCACCTGTGGGTGAACCGTCAGGAAGGTCAGCACATGCTCTGAGTACGCGTCCTGTGAATGCTAACCTGTTTAAAGGACTTAAAGGCATTTAGCTCGTCTGGTAGGCGCGGTCACTGGGCAGCTCGCGGCTGGGTTTCCCTTTGTAATCCATGATAGTTTGCTAGCCCTGCCACATCCAATGAGTGTCAGAGCTGCCTCCTTTAGCGTCTGAGTAAACCTTTTACATAGCCAAGCTAAATGAACCTGTGCACCGCATCGCACTGGCCGCCATGCTTGACGGAATGAGAGAATGATTGGGAGATGACTCTATCTTTCTCTGCTCTGCGGCGCCCTGCATTCCCCGCTCACTCACTTTTTTCCTCAGAGCTGACCTGCATGTGGATGAGGAGGAAATATGGAGAGAGAGAGAAAGGGGAGGAGGGAGGGAGAGAGAGGAGAGATTTGGTCAGACTGTTCATTAAAATGACTGTTCATTAAAAGACTGTTCACTTACAGTATTTCCCCATTGACTCCCTCTGCTTCCTTTTCACCTTTGTTTTTATTTACAGCCACCTCTCTTTCTTTAGCTCCTCTGTTCTTTTCTACTTTCATTTCATTCCTTCCGGGCGCAAATTGCTACCAGTAAAATGAAAATAATAGGGTTCCTGGTACTGAATGCTTGCTGCATTAGCTAGCTTAGAAGTAGTTTCCTCCCTCAACTCAGGATGCATAGCACGGCTCATACCCAGGGCCTTCTGCCTCGCTATCACATGACCGCCCTCCTTGGCAACGTACAAGCCAGTTGAGATATAGAAAAGGATCTAATGAGATAACACCATTGGCTATATTTCTGTGGACTGAGCTTACGGTACATTTCTATCTCTGTTACACATTCAAACAACATCAGCCGGACAGCACTTGCACGCACACACGCACAAACACAGACACACACACACACACAACAACTTGATGTCTTTATCAAGCCAGTCTTTCTCCAGTGAAGGTCAAGCAACACACAGATTAGTGGAGAAATCTATCCCACCGCTAATTGCAGTGTGATCTTCCTGAATCATCATTTTACTCTAGCCTAACTCTGGGCCTTTTGATCTTGTAATAAGAGGCCTGTCGTGCGTGTGCGTGTGTGTGTGTGTGGGTGGGTAAATGTGGGTGTGTGACTCCCCATCAGAGGGACACACACACATACTTTGGGCGAGTTTGACAAGTTGCACAACTAAATGCATTTAACTGAAATGTGTCTTCCGCATTTAACCCAACCCCTCTGAATCAGAGAGGTGCTGGTGGTGCCTTAATCGGCATCCATGTCTTCGGCGCCCGGGGAACAGTGGGTTAACTGCCTTGCTCAGGGGCAGAACGACAGATTTTTACCTTGGCAGCTCAGGGTTTTCGATTACTGGCCCAAATACTCGGGTTCTGTTTGAGGTGGCCACTGTCTCTGGATGTAGATGATACAACAGTGACACACACACTCTCTCTCTCTCTCTCTCTCTCTCTCTCTCTCTCTCTCTCTCTCTCTCTCTCTCTCTGTATAAAAATATCTGTACTGACTCTGTAAACAACTCGTCTTTTAAAAGTCACCTGCTTTAATAAAATGTTATTCTTGAAGATAATAAATTATAAATGCCTCATGAGATTAATTCAACTATCGTACCCCACCAGAACTCAAAATGTATTTACTCCAATGTTTGTAAACAAAGTAAATGTAAATAAAATATATGTATTTTATATATATATTTCCACACTATGAGGTTGGAATAATACTGTGAAATTGTGAAAATTATGATAATGCCATTTTAGTATAAGAGCTGTTTGAAAAGGCCGCCTGATATTTCAGCCTGTTTTGGTTGGATGGAGTTTTGTTCTGCCTGGTGACATTAATAGACCAATAAGAGAGTTCCAAACCTCTCTGCCAATAACAGCTATTTTTCAGTATTCCCCTCCCAAATCAGACCACTTCCAGACAGTCTTAGCAAAATTCTTTCTTGAGAAATTGCTCTTTGCTAAGAAGCTATTTTGACCATTAAAGTTGAAAGCAATCCTAGTAAGGTACTTAATTGTTTCCAATAAATTATTTAATATTGAGATAAAGAACGGCTGCATTGAACCTTTAAGCAACTGCCCCATTTGTCCCCTTTTTCATAATGTGAAGTTCACAGCCCTGTCTACTCTCCCTTTATGTCCTCCAATGAGTATTCCCTTTGAGCTTTTCGCACTAGCTAGCTCAGTTGCTAGCGCTAGTGTCTGTATCTAGGCTAACTCTACCTCATTAATGCCCACTGAATCTGAGTGTTATCACGTCACTAACTCTCCCCTTTTCTTAGTCTCTGGAGCTCCTGGAGCCTACCCCGCTGGAGAAGTGACATTTCAACCCAGTCCAGATGCACTGTCAGTGGGGATATTTAGAGACGACAGTGGCCAAATCCTCCTTGGTTAATCGACTACAGTGCAGCTCCCCAACCTGAACACTGGCAGTCATACTTGGGTTGATTCCCAAATGGCACCCTTTAAAGTGCACTGATTTACACACTAACCTTATGGGCCCTGGTCAAAAGTATACATTGGGTATAGGGTGCCATTTGGAACGCTGCCATGGAGTCATTCTTCCACCCTGGGAGACGTGGTATTTTCACTCGTAGAATCACCAAGGTCAACTGGATTATAGACTCAGGATTTAGGGATGAAAGCATGCTGGACACATGTGGGCGCTCCATTTCAGCTCAGACCTACCTAATGTTGTCCTTAGACTGTCTTAACTTATGGAACTGTATTCTTGCCTGTCTCATTTAGAAAGAATCCCTTTTTCAACATCTTGAGATTCAAATCCTGTCATAGGCGAAGGAATGCGTTGGGGCGGCAGGTAGCCTAGTGGTTAGAGCGTTGGACTAATAACCGAAAGGTTGCAAGATCGAATCCCCTAGCTGACAAGGTAAAAATCTGTCGTTCATAGGCCATCATTGAAATAAGAATTTGTTCTTAACTGACTTGCCTAGTTAAATAAAGGTTTAAAAGAATGCGAGATGGGGAGAGAGTGGTGTATTCAGACCCCTTGACTTTTTCCACATTTTGTTACGTTACAGCATTATTCTAAATTTGATAAAATAAAATCCTCAGCAATCTACACACAATACCCCATAATGACAAAGGGAAAACATGTTTTAAAAAAAAAAAACAGAAATACCTTATTTACATAAGTATTCAGACCCTTTGCTATGAGACTCGAAATTGAGCTCAGGTGCATCCTGTTTCCATTGATCATCCTTGAGATGTTTCTACAACTTGATTGGAGTCCACCTGTGGTAAATTCAATTGATTGGACATGATTTAGAAAGGCACACACCTGTCAAAGACCAAGCCATTAGGTTGAAGAAGCTCCGAGACAGGATTTTGTTGAGGCACAGATCTGGGGAAGGGAACCAAAAAATGTCTGCAGCATTGAAGGTCCCCAAGAACAGAGTGGCCTCCATCATTCTTAAATGGAAGTTTGGAACCACCAAGACTCTTTCTAGAGCTGGCTTTCCGGCCAAACTGAGCAATTGGGGGAGAAAGGCCTTGGTCAGAGAGGTGACCAAGAACCCAACAGTAACTCTGACAGAGCTCTAGAGTTCCTCTGTGGAGATGGTAGAACCTTCTGGAAGGACAGCCATCTCTGCAGCACTCCACCAGTCAGGAGTGCTCCTCAGTAAAAGGCACATGACAGCCTGCTTGGAGTTTGCCAAAAGGCACCTAAAGACTGATGAAACCACGACTGAACTTGGCCTGAATATCAAGCGTCACGTCTGGAGGAAACCTGGCACCATCCCTACGGTGAAGCATGGAGGTGGCAGCACCATGCTGTGGGGATGTTTTTCAGGGGCAGGGACTGGGAGACTAGTCAGTATCGAGGAAAAAATTAACAAAGAACAGAGAGACACTTGATGAAAACCTGCTCCAGAGTGCTCAGGACCTCAGACTGGGGCGAAAGTTCTCATTCCAACAGGACAACGACCCTAAGCACACAGCCAAGACACGCATTAGTAGCTTCGGAACAAGTGTCTGAATGTTCTTGAGTGGCCCAGCCAGAGCCCGTACTTGAACCCAATCGAACATCTCTGGAGAGACCTGAAAATAGCTGTGCAGCAACACTCCCCATCCAACCTGACAGAGCTTGAGAGGATTTGCAGAGAAGAATGGCTTCTGTAATTGCTGCCAATGTGCTTCAACAAAGTACTGAGTAAAGGGCCTGAATTCTTATGTAAATGTAAATGTGCAAAACCTGTTTTTCATTTGTCATTATGGGGTATTGTGTGTAGAATGATGAGGGGGAAAAAAACTAAATCAATTTTAGAATAAGGCTGCAACGTAACAAAATGTGGAAAATAAGTCAAGGGGTCTAAATACTTTCCGAAAGCACTGTATATAAGGGCACAAGGCGAGACCCAAATGCAGACAGACAGGGGAGGCAGATGGTAGAGCTCCGATATTCATTATAACAAAGGGAGTAGGCAAAGGCAGGTCGGGGACAGGCGAGAGTTCATAAACCAGGTCAGAGTCCAAACAGTACCAGACGATAGGCAGTCTCGAGGTCAGGGTACCAGACGATAGGCAGTCTCGAGGTCAGGTCAGGCCAGGCAGGGGTCAGAAACTAGATCAGAGTCCAAAAACAGTACAAGGGGATAGGCAGGCTGGTAGTCAGGACATGCAAGAGTAGAAACCAGGAGGACTAGAAATAAACAGACTGGGAAAAATAGGAGCAAGGAAAACCGCTGGTTGACTTGGGAAACAAGACGAACTGGCAAAGGGAGAAAGGAAACACAGGGATATATACACCGGGGATAAAAGCGACACCTGGAGGGGGTGGAGACAATCACAAGGACAGGTGAACCAGATCAGGGTGTGACACTGTGTATATATAGAGAGAGACATTACTATATCTTAGTGACTGGTGTTAAGAGGGATTACTTTATAAATAACACGTTATAAGAGTAGTTTCCCCCCATAACACTCCAATCAGCTCCTAGAAAAGTGCCATATGAATCCAATCCATTATTAGAGTGTGTGGAATAATATGAATAATGTGAAAATGACTATGGGAATAGGCGGATGGGATTGTAGAGGATGTTCATGTTTGATCCCATCTTTTTTTCTTTTCACTTACTTCAATTATCCTCTTCCCTTTCTCTCCATCCTTTGAAGATGTCATCGATTTTTTAATGAATAGGCATAAGGAGTTGGGACCATGGGTATTGGTTTTAAATGGTGATTACTACATGGAACAATGAAGCAGAGGTGTGTGTGTGTGTGTGTGTGTGTGTGTGTGTGTGTGTGTGTGTGTGTGTGAGAGAGAGAGAAAATGGGGTTCGAATAGTGCACTTATGTTATTGTATAAGTATTAAACTCCTTTGTTCTGACAAGCCTAAATAACTCCAGGTGTAAAAATGTGCTTAACAAGTCACATAATACTCTGTGCAATAATGGTGTTTACCATGATTTTTGAATGACTACCCAATCTCTGTACCCCACACATACAATTATCTGTAAGGTCCCTCAGTCAAGCAGTGAATTTCAAGCACAGATTCAACAGCAAGGTCCAGGGAGGTTTTCCAATGCCTCGCAAAGAAGGGCACCTATTGGTAGATGGGTAAAAATAATAAAAACATACATTGAATATTCCCTTGAGCATGGTGAAGTTATTCATTACACTTTGGATGGTGTATCAATACACCCAGTCACTACTAAGATACGGGCGTCTTTCCTAACTCAGTTGACAGAGAGTAAGGAAACCGCTCAGGGATTTCACCATGAGGCCAATGGTGATTTTGAACCAGTTACAGAGTTAAATGATTGTGATAGGAAAAAGACTAAGGATGGATCAACAACATTGTAGTTACTCCACAATACTAACCTAATTGACAGAGTGAAAAGAAGGAAGCTTGTACAGAATAAAATATTACAAAACACGCATCCTGTTCGCAATAAGGCACTAAAGTATTACTGACAAAAAATGTGGCAAAGAAATTAACTGTTTGTCCTGAAAGCATTATGTTTGTGTCACACCCTGATCAATTTCACCTGTCCTCGTTATTGTCTCCACCCCCTCCACGTGTCGCTTGTTTTCCCCAGTGTATTTATCCCTGTGTTTCCTGTCTCTCTGTGTCTTGTATGTTTTGACCTGTCCCCAAATTAATATAACTGGTTCAGAGTTTTTGATATTTCAACCTGCCTGTCCTGATCACTTCTGGTGTGGGTGAACAAAATCAACATGCGCGCGATGGTGCACGCAGACGCACGCGCGTGTCCAGTTTGGTCAGCATGTAAACATTAGGCCAAATGTACACTGGAGTTTCTAACTAAGACGACATTGAATGTTCTTGAGTGGTGACTTAAATCGGCTTCAAAATATATGGCAAGAATTGAAAATGATCAACGACCAACTTGACAACGCAAGAAGAATTTTAAAAAGAATAATGGCAAATCTTGTACAATCCAGGTTTGCAAAGCCCTTAAAGACTTATCCAGAAAGACTCACAGCTGTAATCACTGCTAAAGGTGATTCTAACATGTATTGACTCAGGGGGTTGAATACTTATCTAATCAAAATATATTAGTGTTCTATTTTCCATCAATTTAAACATTTGTTTTTATTAATCTTCCACTTTGACATTATTTTGTGTAGATCGTTGACAAAAATGACAATTAAATCAAGTTCAAATTCCAGGTTTTCTTTTCAAACAGCTCTTACACAAAAAGGGCATTATCATAATTTTCACAGTTTCTGAGTGTTATTTTGTCCTCATAGTGTGGAAATGTCATAATAACTGAGAATCACATTTTCTAACTGCACTGCCCCTTTAATGAAGTTCAATTTTTTTTTATTTATTTCACTTTTATTTAACCAGGTAGGCTAGTTGAGAACAAGTTCTCATTTACAACTGCGACCTGGCCAAGATAAAGCAAAGCAGTGCGACACAAACTAGAATATCAATGATCAGGTTTGTTACTGATACTGTTCCCCTGTTTATGAATTTGACATTTGACAGTGGTGTTTAGCTAGGCTCGCATATTAGAGCTTGAAATGAAGCAAAAAAACGATCTTATAATCCAAACAAGGTACTTAGATGTACAAGATGTTTCCAGCTAATTGGTATAACTAGACTGCTCCTTTATCTCCTGTCTTTTTGTATTTTGACTACTACCAGCAGACGACTGAGCAGTACAACGAGGCAGCCAACAAATCCGAGGCCCATATCAATTAAGTAGCCTAGGATATTTAAATGTTTCTTATCCTATTGTCACTACTTCTAAAAGGACCACTTATACTAGAACTAGAACTTGAGAACTGACTAAATGGGTGTCGGCTAACCATCCATTAGCTAACCATCCATTTTAGCCGGTTTATCATTACTGTTAGTCAGTCACAACTCAAGAAGAATGGGTTCAAAAAATGAATAGTGCGTGCAATTGCAGACATAGAGAAATACTAGTGATGTCTAGAGAATAAGTGGGTTAATTCCTGCTGTTCATTATGTAGCACCATAGCAACATATGCGTATATCATTCTTATTTCACCTCAGGTATATAAAATATTGCCGCCATTTTAACAAAAATAGTGACTCTTTAGGTTACCTTGTTGATAAATTGGCTACCAATGGTCTTAAACAAAGTAGATAAGAGGTAGCCTTTGATTGCCCAATCTAAAGTGAAAAATGGCTGTAATCCTTATTTAGAAAAGCGATTGGAAGGAAAAGTTTTTCCTTTTGGCGGTGCTTTTATAAAAAAGACCACTGTTGGAAGACCAGGTCACTTTTACTCCGCCAGTGATTGCCACCAAGCTGGCAGTATCTAGATTCTGCAAATTTAGGCTGCTCCACTACCCTCTCTACCCATCAGCACCATGAATTATATCCCTTTAAATGAGAGTGAATCAGAATAACCAGAAATATTTTCTCTTAGTTTCTAGGGAGGTGTGGACTTATTCTCAGGTAATTCATTCAGCGTGTTTGTCTCCTCTGTGATTTCTTTAGGCTTTTTAAGCCTCACATTTTCCTTTATAAGTTCAATACAACACCATACAGTACGTCTCAGCCCCTCACCCATCTTGCCACCCACACTCTCCCACTCCTCCCAAACTTAGTCTACCCGTAAATTACATTTCTTCCCAACGCCACATTTCTATGCGATGTAGTAGTAGCCTAGGAGGATGTTAATAATTTTCTCCTTTTATATTTTCCATGTTAAATATACAATTAAACAAATATATTTATCTCCGATGAGCTGTTTCAGTTCCTTGAACAGAATCCTCCCTGGAGGACTGGCCTATAATTTAATATGTGTGCAATTAGTAAGTGTGTAATTAATTGACATTTATAATAGGGCATCATTCGAGCACACTCATTTCACTTGGCATGTCCCTGTTGTGGTTTGTCAAATTGTTAATTGTTGATTTAGCTTCATTTTCTGATGTTTTTTTCATGGCAAATTACACTACATTTCATTAGTTTTCAAACATTTCTTTGGTTGATTAACTTAAAGTAAAATTGTGGTCATAAGTAATGTGATAGTGTGCTGGTGTGATCCCAATACCAGCTTGTAATATGGTTTTCAAAATTGTGTTTTATAGTGTTTTATTGTAAATAAAAAAAAAGTCCTTAGCACATCATCATGTTATGGCATGCTTATTACAGCATTGTAACCACATTGGGGCAGTTCATGTCATACTAGATGTCAACAGTGATACCGTGTAGCCGACATCTGCCTTTAAAAAGGAATTAATCCAAAAACAAGTAAACTGATTGAAAAGATACAGCGCCCCCAGAATACCTTGTTTGGTCAGGTTAGGGGGGAGATTGAGATATAGGAGAATGGGATACAGTCTGTAAGCTTGATTGAGTCACAGAGTTCACTCAACATGTTTTTCCAAGTCAAGGGATTGAATGATATGGCCAGATAAGGCGTTTCATTAAAACAGGTTACATCCTGGCGCTAGATAAGAACCGGGTCATATCTCTCACAATCCCACTGATAACTTTTCAATCAGAGACACCCACGGTTTGACACATCTCTCACCTATAGGGAGACATGGTCATCGAAGCATGACTGCGAGTAGGACCAAGTAGGACTTGCAAGACTTCATTAATGAAGGGAGAAAATACTATTTGAAACCGTCCCTTCACTCTGTACTGATGACATCTGTCCATTTGGTCAAGACTGGACAGGTCCTGTCCCTAGCGGTGATGAACAGTCTTCCTCTGGTTTTGGAATGAGAGAAACCCCATACTAGTCTAATTTGTTGGGTAGTGTGACAGCTAAAGGTGAACAAAACTCACCACGAATTTGGGGCCACACAGACATGCACGTGTGTACAAACGCAAACAACTGTGCAGAGTGAGGATACGCAAAGTGTACCACCATCCACTAACATGTTTCAGTCATGATGAAGAGGATGGGCAAGAGTAGCAGAAACAACATGTCAATACCAAGCCTTCACCTAATATAGAGGAATAGAGAGACAAAAAGAGAGAGGGATGAGAGCATGCCAGATGAGGAGGGATAGAGGGAGAGAGGAATGAGAGCATGCCAGATGAGGAGGGAGAGAGAGAGAGAGAGAGAGAGAGAGAGAGAGAGGGATGGAGGGAGTGAAAAAGAGAAACAGGGGAAGCAATAAAGAGACCAGAACAGAAAAGAGAGCTAGAAAGGAAGAACAAGACAAACAAAGAGAGAGAAGAGGGCCAGGGAGAGAGAGTGAGTCAGAGAGATTGAGAACGCAATACAAACACACACGTACATACAAACACACACACACACACACACACACACACACACACACACACACACACACACTTGCACACAGATAGTTAACAGTAGGGTGCTTGCGGAGGTCCTCTGCTCTCCCTGCATCAGTAAATTGAATAATTACTGTGTGGTCAGTGTAGTGTGAAATGGCAGTGAGATCACAGCCGTAAAACGCTGCCCAAATTGTCACAGAACATGACGAGTGCAAGCTGGCTGAATACAAAGTGTGTTTGTGTCTGTATGAGAGAGAGAGAGAAAGAGTGTGTGTGTGTGTGCTCACGTACTGCTTCAGGAGCACTGAAACATAATGAGCAGCACACTGTGACTGGGAAAATGCATTCCCTTTTTAAAGCTCAACACAGAAATAGACAAGGAAACCTAGTCTAAACAGAGCTGTATGTGACTGTAATGGACCTCAAACCGGATGTCAATCAATTTGAGTGCTTGTCAATACAATTCCTTTCAGTTCAATTCAGTTCTGTTCATTTCTAGTCATTGTGATATGGTTAGATTAATTTCCTCCCAACTCAACTCAATTTCCTGTCACAATGTCATGTGGTGTGGTGGACTGCAAGTGTCTATGTAACATCATGACATCAGACCTGGGTCAAATTCTTAGTTTTCCCATTTGGGAGTATTCTATTGGCTCCATTATAAAGTGTTAGATGGATACAATAGGGCAGGGATCATCCACTTGATCCTTGGGACTATTTTTTTCTTGAGCGGATGGTCAGAGGGCTGGAACATAGTTACAAATAATTTGTACACTACAAATTGACTGCAAGAAGCCCAAACAGACTAAAACATAATTTCCAACCTTGCTTACATTTGTAAACGATCACATATATCTCTCTATTATGCGTGGGAACACTTGGACCAGATTTCCTAAATTAAAATCACTGCTGATTTGTCTTTTATGTCCAACAACAAAAACATTTGCTCAGAGAACTTTCAACAAGTGTTCTGGAAATGTCTGTTTTGATGCAAACTCAGCCACAACACCTGCAAGCTCTAAGCCACTGTGGGTTCGGCTCTACACTCACTCTGCATAAAAATCAAAGAACTACATCCACGGTGCTGTTTTTGAAGACCTCAAGTCCATGTCAGCAAACATTAATAACTCTGCTCTCTCCTCTCACGCAGAGAGCTCTCTCCATGCTATGCTTACAGATGACAACCATGATGGCAGGAGCAATTGGAATATGTTTTTTCCCCTCCAAAACTAACAAAGTAGCACAGCTAATGTTTTCTAAAAAGACCTCACCTTTAATTTCACTCAAAAGGCAGTTGCAGCAGATTAGGAGAGGCAATTTTCTGCTTCAGATTATTTTATTAACACGGTCATCATATTAGAAAGCTCCTCTTTTTAGAAATATAGTGTAGATATTGGACATGGGTCTGTGTAGGGCAGACAACAGGTTGCGTACATATATGTAATGTGAATATAGCCTTTTTAGAGGGCCAAATACAGTACAATCAAATAGCACTTCTGATGATGCCATACACCGTAATATATTGCTTGTCATTGCAGTGAGCATGAAAGGAATTCAACCCTGCACAAATCCGACACATTGTGTGTGTCTCAGTAGAAGCTGTCAGCCATAAACCAAGCTTTCTCAAGTTGTATATGAGCATACTGTAGGATTCATAATATGGTCATGAATGTGTGTAGCCAATAAAGAATGACATGGGCTATTTCAGGGGAGACAACCCAGCTCTCCAATATAAACCATTAGCTGGTGCAGTCCATCCATAATGATGTGTGAATCATGGCTTCGAGAACACCTCATGAAGTGACTACTCCCAGCTAGTTACACCAAGTTTTAGAGCATGCGGTAAGGCGGCATGGCTAATAGTCACACCACGTGTCTTTAACTACGGAAGTGCGTTACTTGATGTGCTGGGGTGTTGAGAGGAAAAAGGAGTCTGATGAATGGTTGCCAAGGTTACCGTTTGTCCGCCGTGGGCTGTTGTGAGGGTTATGTTGTCATGGTTATGTTGTGAGGGATTTGTTGTCAGGGTTATGTTGTGAGGGATATGTTGTCATGGTTATGTTGTCAGGGTTATGTTGTGAGGGTAATGTTGTGAGGGATATGTTGTCAGGGTTATGTTGTGAGGGTTATTTGTTATCGTTCCATCACTGTCTCTTTTTATTTTTCTCTTCCCTGTTCATGAATATTCTCAGTGATTTCCTAAATCCTGTCTTGTTATCCTCCACCACACACACACACACACACACACACACACACACACACACACACACACACACACACACACACACACACACACACACACACTGACACACATATGCTGACACACACTCACACAGTCAATCTGTCAGTGTGGTCAGGGACCTCCAATCTCATTCATTTGTGAAAGATGCATGAGTCTGTAATTGCAGTGCGGGGTGGCGGGAGGGCAGCGTTTGTGTGTGCGTGGATTTCATCCGGTCAGAGTTTCCCAGAATGCGCATTCATGTCAAATGAAGTAATGCGTCTCCTCGTCAAATGGAAAGATGTTTGATTGGCTCACTCATTAGCCACACTATAACAAGCCTGCAGCACATATGGAATAATGAAGCTTTATTTTACCGTCTTGACTCGACTGGCATTTATGAACCAACAAGTAGGCCTTCACATCCTACCACATGTCCTTTTTGTTATAATTTGTTATAGTGGTGTAATTTGTGTGTGTGTGCGTGTGCATGTGTGTTTGTGTGTCTGCGTGCATGTGTGCATGTGTGTGTGTGTGAGTGTCTGTGTGTACGTTTGTGTGTCTGCGTGTGTGAGAGAGAGAGATAGGCTGAGGCTGACGTACATTCATAAGCTGCTTTCCCATTAGCATTTATTTTCAGTTTGTATGCATTGTGCTCCTAAAGCCTTTCAAAATGTCATAGAGTTCCAAATGCAGCAACTGCCCTCTAAAACACATTCCCACTGTAGTTGTGCTGTTCTGCTCAGTATTCTGTTTCATAATAATGCAGGTACTGTAGTTTTCATTTCAGTGTCTGTAACTGAAACACATTGAATTTAATCATGTAGCTCTCTTTTTTTTCTTCTCATCTTCTATTGTCCCTCAGGTAGTGGTTAGAGCATTGGGCCAGTAACCAGAAGGTTGCTGGATCGAATCTCTGAACTGACAAATCGGTCGTTCGGCCCATGAGCAAAGTAATCCCTGGGCGCCGTGGATGTTGATTAAGGCAGTCCCTGCACCTCTCTGATTCAGAGGGGGCTCCAGACCTAGGTGTTCCACTGCTACAGAAAGAACCAGCAGCAGACCCGCCACTGCTCCCCCGTGGCCAAGGAGTACATGGACTGCATCCAAACCGCAAAGAAGGTACGGACAAGTGTGTGTGCATGTCAGTACAATTAACTATGTGGTAAAGACATTATCCAAAGCGTTTTATGTATTTCACCCCCAAAATGTACCAAATCAATTAACTTCACAGATAAATAAGCTGCTTTATCATCATGCTTCAAATGGATTTGCATCATTTCATACATTTGTGATGTTCCGCTTCGAAGTCTCCAACTGTGTGCTGTGTTTTTGAGCATTCTGATAGTGAGATTACACTTTTATTAACATGGGGAAATCAGTTTTGGCACTCTGCTCTTTTGAAATCCATTATTTTCTTAGTCAATGCCATTCAGAAAGCATTTAAACACCGCATTCATCCTCAAACTGCTCACATCTCCAGTTCTCTCCATCAAAACCAAATATTGAATCAAGCAATTTGGACCTTGTTATTGGGACTGAAAATCCCTGATTTAGTTCCAGGAACAGACATAAGAAGCCAAACAACAATGGCAGCATTTGGCTGTTTAAACTGATGATAACAACAAAGGAAAGCATTTGGCAGTTAAACCGATCATAATAGCATAGTAAAGAACACAAAAAGGGCAATCAGTCTCTTTTAGCTTGTATCAAAAGACCCATTCTGGATATTAATATGGGAGTAGTTGTATTTGTGAAAAGGCTGTGGGGTGAGTGTTTGTGTGTGTGTTTGCGTGCGTGTGCGTAATCAAGTTTTTAAAAAAGAGAGTAAGGGAAAGGTAGAAAGAAAGAGAGGCCTCAACCCTAATCAAATATCAAATCTTTGTCTCTGACCCTGTCTCACCTCATGGGACAAGTGAAAGAGGGAACGAGTGAAAGAGGGAACGAGTGAAAGAGGGAATGAGTGAGCGGAGGAGTATTGGCGCTGAAAGCTCGGCCGTTGCCGGCCTGTCTGGCTGTTAGCCAATAGGAATTGGCTTGGCGCCCACATGATCCCCGCGGGAGACGAAGTAGAGATTCTCATTCCAACCACTCACTGACTGACTCACAGTATCATAATGGGAGACGGGAGAGAAGATTGAAGGGAGAGGATTGAAGATAAGAGTGATTTCTATGTCCCTATACGCTAAGTTGAAGTACACCGAATAATAATATGCTGTTCCTGAAGTTACCTGTTGAATTACAAGGCAACTTGGAAGCCATTTTGTGTTGTCAAAGTTTGTGGCTTTACACAAAGTTTGAATAGTTCAGAGCAAATGTAGCATTGCATATCATATCTCTTTCTTTCTTTCTCTCTCTCTCCCCCCTCCCAACTTGTCCTCCAGCTCTTAACCACCATTTCTTGGACCTTCTTGCCTCTGTCCCTATTCATCAATCTCTTCTCCTATACCTCCATCCCTCCCGCCTTCCTGATTAAAACCTCTTCTGCTGTCACATTAGTGTGCATTAGCTTCGATCCGCTCCACTACCCACCAAGACCTTGTCATCACGCCTTGGACAGGCTAGCAAGTCTGTCTCCTGTTCTCATTTATTTTAATGGCTCAGCAGTGTTACAGTGTGCTAGCTGAGCTATGGTGCAGCCTCTCAGGCCCTTGGGGTGTTTAAACTCGACTCTCCCATTCAGCTTTAGACCAAATTGCCTTCATTTTCACCATGGTATCATGCTGGAGTTGGGCCATCTTCATTGCCGGTGGCAGTTGCCTTGTGTCCAGTCATTTCTGGAAGAGGATAGTAAGTGATTGAGTGGAGGGACAGAGAAAAACATTATTACTGGGGAAAAAACATAGTGTAAGTTATTTTTATAATTTCAATAGTTGTAATCAGTGGCATTTGGAATACAGTATATCAAAGTCAGAGGAGAAAGAAATAGCAGATCTGCATTGAAAGGAAGGCAAGGAAGAGGGAAATATAAGAAGACACTGACACATCACAGGCTGCCTGGTAGGGTGCTTGGATGGGGGACAGAGTGGAGAACTATTTATGGTTACACTATTTTTGGATAGTCCTTTAAAAAATATCTTTATGCTGAACTAACTATCTGGGATTTTTGGTTCTGATATGATACCGATTTTAGGTAATCAAAAGTCACTTTATTTTCTGTTACTTGGCTAACAAGTGCACAATTACCTCAATAAAGTTGGTAAAGGTGTTCCTCAGGCTTCAGTTTCAGGGCCTGTCCAATTTGACTTTAACTCCACTGGTATTCTTTGCAATGATGTTCATATTTTTCAACAATAGTATTCCACCTCTGGGTGATTGGTGAAATGCTAAATAATGAGCAAAGCCATGAATCTCTGAATATTTTGTACTTGCCAGCTAATCAAACATATAGTTTGTTAATAGTTTAAGCATACAAACCCCCTAGAGAATGCTATTCAAATGAACACTGTGGCTTAATTGGTTGCTGGTAGTAGTGTTGGTGTGGGTAGAGGGACTATTCCTTCCAATTCAATTTCATTTCCATTCCCCAGTGTTTGTGATGGGGACACTGAGCTGCAAATGGTGCTGTGGTACCGATCAGAGCTTGTATCGAAGTCCTAACTCTCTTCAGCCAATTAACGTACCAGTGGCATTTTTTGGAAAGACTTGGGTTGTTAAATGAATTGTCTCGGACAAACTCTCAATCTGGGCGCTCTCATTTCAACCACAGCATCTAATTATGCCATAACTGGAAATGGGTTCCAAAAACGTTTCACCTGTCCAATTCAATATGCGGTGAGCATTCTGGCACAAATTGGCTACTGAGATGCATCACTCCATTGGCGTCTCCAAAAGTGTCGTTCCCAATTGGGTGATGCGCTGCAGCCATTTTGCTGGTAACTCATCCCCACAGAGAGATACAGATCCTGAGGTAAAAAAACATAGCCTTCAATATAACTACATAATATAACAATAGTTATAGAAAAAACAACAGATGTATCAGGTTGTTTTGATAAACTACCTTATGTGTATTGTGTGAAGTGCTAGAAAAGGTCAAGCTATCACTCTCTTTTATCAAAAACAGCATTTTGTGAGACCCAGCAATGTTGGACACAGCAATCTTCCGCTTTTGTAGTGGGCAACAATGTATTGGTCGACACGCAAGCTCTCTCAGCATTGTAAAAAGTTTTCCAGACAGCTTTGGAGCTCTTTTTTAATAATTTTCCTTTTAAAGTTGCCTCTTTCTTCACTGTGAATCATGTTGAAAGGAGGCCTACTAAAATAAATGCTTATTTTTCATCTCTTTGTCCATTGCAGCTGTCTGGTTGATGTTTCCTCCATTCTGTGGATCTCTTTGTCTGTCTGTCTGGTCTTCCTGCCTGCCTGCCTGCCAGCCTGTCTGTCTGTCTGTCTGTCTGTCTGTCTGTCTGTCTGTCTGTCTGTCTGTCTGTCTGTCTGTCTGTCTGTCTGTCTGTCTGTCTGTCTGTCTGTCTGTCTGTCTGCTTGTCTCTCCTATGTCTGCCACTATCTCAGATTGTGTATATGACTATAATATCTCTCTGTCCATCCCATTTTCAAATCAAATTGAACTTTATTTGTCACATGTGCCAGATACAACATGTGTAGACCTTACCGTGAAATGCTTAATTACAAGCCCTTAACCAAAAGTGCAATTCAAGAAAGAGTTATTTACCAAATAAACTAAAGTAAAAAGTAACACAATAAAATAACAATAACGAGGCTATATACAGGGGGCACCGGTTAGTTTCCTGTCTTCTCTCCTGACACCTTCCCTTTGGTCAGTCATTGTCATGCTTATGACACCTTCTCGTGGTGTGGGTCGAATTAAACATTCATCAATATACAAGTGTTGCATAGTCATCAAAAGCTCTGATTCTTGGCAATATCACAGCATTGTCAGATTTCAAAAAGGCTTTACGGCGAAAGCACAACATTTGATTGTTTGAGGATAGCACCTCTAACATTTATGCATTAGCATAAATTAATATCCAGCGAGGGTCACACAAAACCCATATAAGAGCTAAAATAAATCACTTACCTTTCGAAGAACTTCTGCTGAGGGCTTCCCAAGTGTCCATCGAAGACATCCAATGGTTCTTTTGTTAGAAAAAGTCATTTATTATATCCATAAATCTCAGTTTGGTTGGTGCGTTATGTTCAGAAAATCCACCATCGAGTCGCCCATTGAACCGTGAAGAGAACGCGTTCAAATTATACCTGTCAACTTTCTCCAAACAAATCAAACATCATTTTTTATGTATCCTTAGGTATCCTTTTATGTATATTTACTATAATATTTCAACCGGATTGTAGCCTGAACGATAGGAAAGGAAAAAACCACAGAGCGCGCGAGACCGTGAACGCGCATGTCATTCTATTGAGTTCCGGGGTCCACGTCTAAATTCTTCTTCTATTGGCTTCTAATTCAACCTAACGTCATGGAACCCTGTCTAAAGACTGTTGACTTCCAGTGGAAGCCATAGGTACTGCAGTCCTCTCAGTCCTACATAACATTGAATCCCATAGGCAGCCAGGAGAAAAAAGGTCAACAAAAAAAAATCTGCAAATCTGGATGGATTTTCCTCAGGTTTTTGCCTGCTATATCAGTTCTGTTATACTCACAGACATTATTTTAACGGTTTTAGAAACTCCATTGTGTTTCCTATCCAATAGTATTAATTATGTGCATATCCTAGTTTCTGGGCCTGAGTGGCAGGTATTTTACTTTGGGCACGCCAGACTCTCCAAAACCGTCACCACTGCTGATGATGCCTAAAGAGCTAGCATAAACAACAATTATCAAGCTTGCTAATGGCAAGGTTTTTAAATCCCCATCAGCTGCAGGTGGAAGCATCTCAAGAGCACTTACCAGTCTATTTCACACACTTAACCCTTCCCCTTCCTGCTGAACACAGCGTTTAAAGTGGGTGGGTTTCCCAGTGCCACTCAGTTTCCACTGTTGTTAAGTGGGCAAGCGCGACGTTGGAACTGGCTCGTAGAATAATTGATGTTAGGGGTGGGATGATCTTGACGTCTTAGTAAGGGGGATATGAACACTCTTGCAGGTGTGTGTGCGTGCGTGCGTGTGTGTGCACGCACGCAATTCTTTGTGTGTTTGTGTTGCGACCCACCATTTTTGCCTCATCCAGGTAACCTGAATAGCCTGTCTGATTGAATAGGGACACCAGTGGCTCCCAACCCACCCAGTTCAAATACTCTGCCCTCGGCTGATAAAAGAAAGAGAGAGCAGGAAGGAAAGAAAGCTGGACTTCTGAATGGACGTTGATTAAAATGAGAGTGGAGAGGGGAGACCTTGAGCTTTTGTGAATTTCTTGCTTTATGTACTGTAAGTGTTCCCAATGATAATATTAATGGCTGAGTGTATTTATAGACTTGCTTGTTCCTTTTTAATTCCATATTTCTTAAACAACATATTATACTCTTACTGTATACTATCCTATTTATCATGACGTTCTTGCGTGGTATTTTACGGGCATTATCCAACTAATTGTCTTCTTCAAGGCCACAGCAGAAGTTGATATTCTTCTCCAGCCCTCCACCCGTCGTTTGTTCATTCATTAATTTGTTCATTTGTTCATTCACTCCCTCTCTCTGTTCCCCTCCTCTGTTCCCCTCCTCTGTATATAATCTATTATACTCCCCAAAACAAACTGCAGTTTGGCCTTATGCCCAGTGGCTAGTGCTAATAAAAGTCCTTAAATGTGTATGTGTGTGAGAGAGTGCATGCACCTCTGCATGTGCGTGTGTATGAACACTACAGGCTACAAATGGCCTACCAATTGTCTCCCTTTTACTACGGCCCTTTCTTTTTAAGTGCAATAAGTGGACTAGGGTTACTGTTGGCACTGTTTGTCTCTCCTGGGCAGTGGTGTAAAGTACTTAAGTAAAAATACTTTAAAGAAGTACTTAAGTCGTTTTTTTTAGTATCTGTACTTTACTTTACGATTTATATTTTTGACAACTTTTACTTCACTACATTCCTAAAGAAAACAGTGTACTTTGGCTATCTACTCTGAAATCGGAGTAGATAGCCAGAGCGAATTTACCAGCTACGTCTATCGACAGTTGTCGCAGTGACATCATAAACATTCTATTGAAATAGTTACTTGCATAGTGGAGTCTTTTGTTTAGACATGTAGCTAACTAGCTAAACAATTAACCATAATCCCAACTCATAACGTTAATACCCTGCATGAATCTGCAGGTAGCTAACGAACCAGGTTCAATGTTAGCTAGCTAACATTAGGCTATAACTAGCAATGCAAAAGGCTCTGAGATACGAATAATATTACTACACAGATCATACACATAACGTTAGCTAGCTAGCTAACAGTACAGTTTAACTTGAAATGAAAACGACTTTCTGACAAAATTAGAAACGTGTAATATCTGAAAATGAAGCAAGCTAGATTCTCTTACCCGTATACATCCCTCTCTGTCACGGATGCCATGGTTGCCCTTAGTTTGAAGATGTAACCCGGAGACAGGTGTTTTATAAAACAGCCTTCTGTGTGTTCTCTTTTTGACTCCGTCTGCATATCTGCAATCAAACGGCAGAATTGTCTCCATCACCTTAGCTATCATACTCTAACTCCACTGATTTCAAAACTTGGTCCTCCAGAAAGTGGAGAGCAACACTTATGCAGTTCTAAGAAAGGATTACCTACACATACTGATCATGTTATAGACAGAAGTTGCTACATGGCTACATGTGCTACATACAATCCGAACTCATCTCTCGACATGTCCAGCCCACTCATTATCTCAGCCAATCATAGCTAGCGGGAAGGTTGCTGACTTTTTCAGTGGCTAAACCAACTAGGCTCGTAATTTCACAATTTTATTTGTATTTACAGATGGCATACATGTTTTTTATTAAGGCATATGAAAGTTCACATGTCCCAGAAGGCATTTCTGCCAAAAAACGCATTTTGATAAAAAAAAGGTTACGTTCAAATGGCGCTCCTGATGCGCGACATACGCCTAGTTTCCTGAAACAAGTCACATATTTAAGAAGAACAAAGTCAAGGTATTGGAGTGGCCATCACAAAGCCCTGACCTCAATCCTATAGAACATTTGTGGGCAGAACTGAAAAAGCGTGTGCGAGCATGGAGGCCTACAAACCTGACTCAGTTACACCAGCTCTGTCAGGAGGCATGGGCCAAAATTCACCCAACTTATTGTGGGAAGCTTGTGGAAGGCTACCCGAAATGTTTGACCTAATTTAAACAGTTTAAAGGCAATGCTACCAAATACTAATTGAGTGTATGTAAACTTCTGAGCCACTGGGAATGTGGTGAAAGAAATAAAAGCTGAAATAAATCATTCTCTCTACTATTATTCTGACATTTCACATTCTTAAAATAAAGTGGTGATCCTAACTGACCTAAGACAGGGAATTTTACTAGGATTAAATGTCAGGAATTTTGAAAAACTGAGTTTAAATGTATTTGGCTAAGGTGTATGTAAACTTCCTACTTCAACTGTATATATATTTTTTATGCTTCAAGGAGTCTTAAAATTAAAAATCAAATAGCTAAATGATTGTTGGCATGACCTTCTTAAAATAAATCCATGTAGCTTAGCCACTCCACACCATTTACAGGTCAGTACTGTTAACTACTACCATTTTATTCAATTAATGACTTACAACCAAGCACTGACTGAATGTGTAACTTACCTAGTATCTGATTCACTTACTGACCACAAGTTTAATTGACTAATACCTGATTCCCTAAATTACTGATTACTTACTGAATGAGTAGCTGATTGACCGACTGACTGACTGACTGACTGACTATCTGTCTGATTGACTGACTGTTTGTCTAACTGACTAATTGACTACCTGGCAGATTGTCTGTCTAACTGACTGATTGACTATCTAAGCTGACTGACTGACTGAATTGCTTGCTTGCTGGCTGGCTAACATTAACTGACTGACTGACTGAGAGAAGCTTTGTTAGTACAGGGTAAAGTAGACAGCTATTGATTCTTCATTCTATTACTTTTGTTTTTTAGAGAGAAAGCCCAGTGAGTCAGTGAATTGTTGTTGCACGTGTGTGTGTGACTGTGTGTGCCATTGCCCATCAGCCTGTGACTGTACTTATTATGACATGAATCTGAAAAGGATTGGATAGTAACTAGCAATAACACTATGGCTCCCACCTTTAATAGGCAAGGTGGAATTTTATGTGTACACTGGGTCTATGGATAGCCTACACTCTTAGAAACAAAGGTTCCGGATAGAATTTTTTCTATCGCTTGCTTCATACGTATATTGCACCCCTAAACGTTCTATACAGAACCCTTTTGTAGGGTTCTTTTGATCAGAACCTTATAGGTTCTTCTTCACTGAACCAAACATGTTTCAATATTTCAATATACTGTATACTGAACAAAAATATAAACGCAACATGCAAAGTGTTGGTCCCATGTTTCATGAGCTGAACTAAAAGATCACAGAAATGTTCCATATACACAAAAGCTTATTTTTCTAAAATGTAAACACAAATTTGTTTACATCTCTGCTAGTGAGCATTTTGTTAAGATAATCCACCCATCTGACAGGTGTGGCATATCAAGAAGCTGATTAAACACCACGATCATTACACAGGTGCACCTTGAACTGGGGACAATAAAAGGCCACTCTAAAATGTGCAGTTTTGTCACACAACACAATGCCACAAATATCTCAAGTTTTGAGGGAGAATGCAATTGGCATGCTGACTGCAGGAACGTCCACCAGAGCTGTTTACAAGCCCTTTTGTGGAGAAAAACTCATTCTGATTGGCTGGGCCTGGCTCCCCAGTGGTGGGCCTATGCCCTCCCAGGCCCCCCATGGCTGCATCCTTGCCCAGTCATGTGAAACCATAAATGTGGACCTAATGAATTTATTTCAATTGACTGATTTCCTTATGTAAACTGTCTCTGCCTGGCCGGCTCCCCTCTCTCCACTGGGATTCTCTGCTTCTGACCCTATTTACGGGGGCTGAGTCACTGGATCATTGTTATTCTAACTTCCGCAACGCATACAAAGCCATTCCCTGCCCCCCTTTCGGCAAATCTGACCACGACTCCATTTTGTTGCTCCCAGCCTACAGACAGAAACTAAAACAGGAAACGCACGTGCTCAGGTCTGTTCAACGCTGGTCTGACTAATCTGATTCCACGCTTCAAGAATGCTTCGATCACGTGGACTGGTATATGTTCTGGATAGCCTCAGACAACAACATTGATGTGTACGCTGATTCGGTGAGCGAGTTTATTAGCAAGTGCATCGGTGATGTTGTACCCACAGCAACTATTAAAACCTTCCCCAACCAGAAATCGTGGATTGATGGCAGCATTTGCGCAAAACTGAAAGCGCGAACCACTGCTTTTAATCAGGGTAAGGCGACCGAAAACATGAGCGAATTCAAACAGTGTAGCTATTCCCTCCGCAAGGCAATCAAACAAGCTAAGCGTCAGTATAGAGACAAAGTAGAGTCGCAATTCAAGGGCTCAGACACAAGAGGTATCTGGCAGGGTCTACAGTCAATCACGGACTACAAAAAGAAAACCAGCCCCGTTGCGGACCACGATGTCTTGCTCCCAGACAAACTAAACAACTTTTTGCGCGCTTTGAGGACAATTCAGTGCTACCAACACGGCCCGCTACCAAAACCTGCAGGCTCTCCTTCACTGCAGCCAACGTGTGTAAAACATTTAAATGTGTTAACCCTCGCAAGGCTGCCGGCCCAGAATGCATCCCTGGCCGCGTCCTCAGAGCATGCGCAGACCAGTTGGCTGGTGTGTTTACGGACATATTTCATCTATCCTTCTCCCAGTCTGCTGTTCCCACATGCTTCAAGAGGGCCACCATTGTTCCTGTTCCCAAGAAAGCTAAGGATAACTGATCTAAATGACTATCGCCCTGTAGCACTCACTTCCGTCATCATGAAGTGTTTTGAGAGACTAGTCAAGGATCATATCACCTCCATCCTACCAGACACCCTAGACCCACTCCAATTTGGTTACTGTCCCAATAGGTCAACAGACGACGCAATCGCAATCACACTGCACACTGCCCTAACCCATCTGGACAAGAGGAATACCTATATAAGAATGCTGTTCATCAACTACAGCTCAGCATTTAACACCATAGTACCCTCCAAACTCGTCATTAAGCTCGAGACCCTAGGTCTCGATCCCGCCCTGTGCAACTGGGTCCTGGACTTCCTGACGGGCCGGCCCCAGGTGGTGAGGGTAGGAAACAACATCTCCACCACGCTGATCCTCAACACTGGGGCCCTACAAGGGTGCGTTCTCAGCCCTTTCCTGCACTCCCTGTTCACCCATGACTGCGTGGCCAAGCACGCCTCCAACTCTATCATCAAGTTTGCAGATGACACTACAGTGGTAGGCTTGATTACCAATAACGACGAGATGGCCTACAGGGAGGAGGTGAGGGCCCTCGGCGTGCGGTGTCAGGAAAATAACCTCTCACTCAACGTCAACAAAACAAAGGAGATGATCGTGGACTTCAGGAAACAGCAGAGGGAGCACCCCCCTATCCACATCGACGGGACAGTAGTGGAGAAGGTGGAAAGTTTTAAGTTCCTCGGGGTACACATCACGGACAAACTGAAATGGTCCACCCACACAGACAGTGTGGTGAAGAAGGCGCAACAGCGCCTCTTCAACCTCAGGAAGCTGAAGAAATTCGTCTTGTCACCAAAAACACTCACAAACGTCTACAGATGCACAATCGAGAGAATCCTGTCGGGCTGTATCACCGCCTGGTACGGCAACTGCTCCGCCCACAACCGTAAGGCTCTCCAGAGGGTAGTGAGGTCTGCACCACGCATCACCGGGGGTAAACTACGACGGGAGGTCCTGTGGATGTGGTGGGCTACAGTGTCCTTCCGGTTTTTCTAGTAGTTCCTGTTGTTGGTGGGCTCGGTGACGGACAAGTGGGGCGATAGTAGGTCTTCCGCTCCAGTCATGTCCACGTAGTTTCGACCCTGGCTCTCTGACTTTTTGTCGAAGATAGAGTTCCGGTAGTCTCTGTTAAACAGCCATCACTAACATTCAGTAGCTGCTGCCAACATACTGACTCAAATCTCTAGCCACTTTAAATAATTGAAAATTGGATGTATTAAATGTATCACTAGCCACTTTAAACAATGCTTTATATAATGTTTACATATCCTACATTATTCATCTCATATGTATATACTGTACTCTATACCATCTACTCCATCTTGCCTATGCCGTTTGGCCATCGACTCAAATCTCTAGCCACTTTAATAATACAAATTTGGATGTAGTAAATGTATCACTAGCCAGTTTAAACGATGCCACTTTATATAATGTTTACATATCCTACATTACTCAACTCATATGTATATACTGTACTCTATACTATTTACTGCATCTTGCCTATGCCGGTCGACCATCACTCATCCATATATTTATATGTACATACTCGTATTCATTCCTTTACACTTGTGTGTATAAGGTAGTTGTTGTGAAATTGTTAGATTACTTAGATACTACTGCATGGTCGGAACTAGAAGCACAAGCATTTCACTACACTCGCATTAACATCTGCTAACCATGTGTATGTGACAAATAAAATGTGATTTGATTTGATTTGGCTTACTAGTGCTCTTCCATACCTTCCCTAGGAGGGGTGCGTCACTTCAGTGGGTTGAGTCACTTTCCTGTCCGGTTTTGCGCCCCCTCGGGCTTGTGCGGTGGAGGAGATCTTCGTGGGCTATACTCAGTCTTGTCTAAGGGCAGTAAGTGGGTGGTCTGTTGATATCTCTCTAGTGGTGTGGAGGCTGGGCTTTGGCAAAGTGGGTGGGGTCATATCCTGACTGGTTGACCCTATCCGGGGGTATCGTCGGACGGGGCCATAGTGTCCCCCAACCCCTCCCGTCTCAGCCTCCCGTATCGATGCTGCAATAGACTAGGTGCCGGGGGGCTATATCTGTTATATCTGGTGTAATTCTCCTGTCTTATCTGGTGTCCTGTGTTAATTTAAGTATGCTCCCTCTAATTCTCTCTCTCTCTCCTTCTCTCCCTCCCCTCAGGACTACCTGGCCTGATGACTCCTGGCTGTCGCCAGTCCACCTGGTTGTGCTGCTTCTCCAGTTTCAACTGTTCTGCCTGTGGCTATGGAACCCTGACCTGTTCACCGGACCTGCTTCCTTGTCCCGGATCTGCTGTTTTTGACTCTCTCTCTCTCCCTCTCTCTCTCTCTCTCCCTCTCTCTCTCCCTCTCTACCGTACCTGCTGTCTCGACCTCTGAATGGTTGGTTATGAAAAGCCAACTGACATTTACTCCTGAGGTACGTGTTGCACCCTCTACAACCCCTGGGATTATTATTTGACCCTGCTGGTCATCTATGAACGTTTGAACATCTGGAAGAACAATCTGGCAGTAATGGCCATGTACTCTTATAATCTCCATCCGGCACAGCCAAAAGAGGATTGGCCACCCTTAAGAGCCTGGTGCCCCTCTAGGTTTCTTCCTAGGTTCCTGCCTTTCTAGGGAGTGTTTCCGGCAGGTAGCCTAGTGCTTAGAGCGTTCGACTTGTAACCGGAGGGTTGCAAGTTTGAATCCCTGAGCTCTGCTCCATTTTTAGACAACAAGACGGGGACTTGTTCCGTCAATTGGGTGACAAGGGGCCCGCGACTTCTGCACCTACAGCTAATTCCGTCGGGGGGGCACCTCTCTGATTCAGAGGAGTTGGGTTAAATGCAGAAGACACATTTCAGTTGAAGGCATTTGGTTGTACAACTGACTAATAATGGTGACTTTGACTTTTTTTTTTAGGGGTGGCAGGTAGCCTAGTGGTTAGAGCGTTGGACTTGTAACCAGAGGTTTGCAAGTTCGAATCCCCGAGCTGACAAGGTAAAAATCTGTCGTTCTGCCTCTGAACAAGGCAGTTAACCCAATGTTCCCCGGGTGCCAAAGACGTGGATGTTGATTAAGGCAGCCCCCCACACCTCTCTGATTCAGAGGGGTTGGGTTAAATGCGGAAGACGCATTTCAGTTGAAGGCTTTCGGTTGTAGAACTGATTAATAATGGTGACTTTGACTTTAGCCATGTTGCTTCTAC
This sequence comes from Hucho hucho, assembly GCA_003317085.1. Taxonomy (NCBI): domain Eukaryota; kingdom Metazoa; phylum Chordata; class Actinopteri; order Salmoniformes; family Salmonidae; genus Hucho; species Hucho hucho. The sequence continues at coordinate 65,033 of QNTS01002613.1, forward strand.
ATCTGTATTGCTTGCTGTTTAGGGTTTTAGACTGGGTTTCTGTATAAGCACTTTGTGACATCTGCAGATGTAAAGAGGCCTTTATAAATACATTTGATTTGATTAACTCAGTAAAATCATTGTTCTATGCTGCATTTATGTATTTGTGCAGTATAGAACCCTTGGGTTCCATATATGGTTTAATATGGAATATATGAACCAATCATAGCACCCTTTTTGGTTCTACCCAGATCCTTTTTTTCTAAGAGTTTAGGGATAGGTCTAGTATACAGTAGGTATGAGGCTTGGCATAGCTGACCAACCGCAGCCACACATGATGTTCCTCTATAGATCCAAGCTAAATCAAGCCCAAATCCCCCATCACTTTTTACTGCTCAACTCCAATTCAATGACACAGGAGCCGATGGCCTCGGATGCTCTTGGCAAGCTAACGGGTAGTCACTCAGCCAGCTAGCCCCTATGTACTGTACCCCAGTGGCTAATAGAGTACCACAGTATGAGTCATAATACCCATAAAACCTTGCAGTTAACAGGGAAATGGTTCCAATAATTTTTCCACCATTCATTTTTCCAATAGAGGATTTTAGAAACACTTAAAATAAAGTCTGTGTTCTGTGTAGGCTTGCCCTGGAGTGACATTTTGATAACCATGTAAATCTCTCTAGGACAAGGTGTCTTTTATCAATATATTAACATGTATTTACCCACCAAAAATGTATTGCCGATTACCTGCTAATGTGGCTATCATAAAACTCTACAAATGCCGTGGTGATCTGGATGAGCCTGCCGAATCGAGGCAAAGGTAAGAATCTCTGGATTAACTATCTAATCTTAGCTAAATGCAGTAATTAATAAATTTGATACATTTCTTCAAATTGACAATTCTGTGAACTATCTTGTGCAAGTTTTAAATTGACATAATACCTGCTAGGCAAAGGTTTCAGCTAGAGATGACGTGCAGGAGCTTGCAGGAATTTGTCGTTTTACATGATGTCTACTTTGAAGATTAGAACCATTTCCCTGTTTGACCGCTAGGTTTTATGGGTATTATGCCCTCAGTAGCCATGGGTTGTCCTGGTGTGTGTGTGTGTGTCTGCTTGTTTGTGTGTGCATGTATCAAAATAGAGGGGGCTAGCTTAGTGCTTTTTACTTTAGGTGGGTAAGCCAGTAAACACTTTTTTCTCTAACAAAACTCCAGCATAATTACCAATTTGTAGAGGTACCATTTTGGAAGATAGAGTAGACAAAGCTATTTACAAAGTTATTTCAGGCTTAGGAAGACAAAGCTCTTACGATGTATTCATTGACATTGTCTCTCCTAGTAGCCTAGTTGTTGTCTTCCTCTCACTGTTTCCTCCACTGCCTCCCCAGGTGTTGTAGCCACCAGGCTGAACCCTACCAATCTGAGGTCACCACAGAACAGCATGGTCCTTTCTCACCGATGTGTGTAATGTTGTGTATGGCCACAGGTCTTCTAGGGTGTATGTGTGTTGAGGGAGGTTGATTTAGCCATTAGTCACAGTCTGTGTGGCCAGCTAGAGAGCTTTTGTTTTTCTGTGGGAGTGTAGTAGTGGCACCTATGCTTTATCATCCTGTGGGAGGGAGGGATGTAAGGAGAGAGGGAGGGAGAGATGGAGAGAGGGAGGGATGTAGGGAGAGATGGAGAGAGGGAGGGATGTAGGGAGAGAGGGAGGGATGTAGGGAGAGAGGGAGGGAGAGATGGAGAGAGGGAGGGAGAGATGGAGAGAGGGAGGGATGTAGGGAGAGAGGGCGGGAAGAAGTCTTATTACGGTGTGACTGAGTGTATAAGTATGTTGTACAATCTGTCATTTTTGTTTTAATGATTTAAATTAGGTGTAGTGGTAAGGCAATATCTAAAATGTGTACCCCTTTGGTCCCCAGGACCAGGATTAAGAAACACTGCTATAGTACATTGTGAGATTGTGAGTATGATAACATTTCTTTGTGATTGTGCATGTGTTTGACCATGTTTGTAGATTGTGAATGCCTGAGAGTCTCTTGCTCGGGCCTACTGATAAACCACAGCGGAGAAAAAAGAAGAAAACGAAGGAAGACAAGGAGGAGCGCAGCACATCCATCCAAGTGCATTATCTTGACTTGCTGTCTGTAGTGTATTATCTTGACTTGTTGTCTGTAGTGCATTATCTTGACTTACTGTCTGTCTGTAGTGCATTATCTTGACTTGTCGTCTGTAGTGCATTATCTTGACTTACTGTCTGTAGTGCATTATCTTGACTTGTTGTCTGTAGTGCATTATCTTGACTTACTGTCTGTAGTGCATTATCTTGACTTGTCGTCTGTAGTGCATTATCTTGACTTGTCGTCTGTAGTGCATTATCTTGACTTGCTGTCTGTAGTGCATTAACTTGACTTGTCGTCTGTAGTGCATTATCTTGACTTGTCGTCTGTAGTGCATTATCTTGACTTGTCGTCTTTAGTGCATTATTTTTATTTATTTTGAAGTTGCACTGGAACATCCTTCGGGTCTAAAATAAATCCCTCCAATCCGGACGAAATGAGATTGAAGATTGCTCTTTGCCGCACAGCGCCTCCCATTGTTAATGCCCCGCTCTCAGGTTGCTCCCTACCGACAATGCACAACGGCAGTGCTTGATTGCGCATGTTCATGGTTTCATTAAACAGCCGGAGTCCTTAAGCTGCCACCATGGAGATAGAGATGGAGACTGTGTGTGTGTTTGTGTGTGTGCGCTTCTATGTGTATGTGTGTTATTTTCATTTCTCTAGTTGAATGTGTCAGTGTGTGTCTGTTTCAATCTAAATGGATTAGCTTAACAATACCAACAGCCATAGTACCAATGACCCTGCTGCGTCAACAGTGATGTGGGTATGCTAAACTCAGCAAAAAAAGAAGCGTCCTCTCATTGTCAACTGCGTTTATTTTCAGCAAACTTAACAGGTGTAAATATTTGTATGAACATAACAAGATTCAACAACTGAGACATAAGCTGAACAAGTTCCACAGACATGTGACTAGTTCCACAGACATGTGAATAATGTGTCCCTGAACAAAGGGGGGGTCAAAATCAAAAGTAACAGTCAGTATCTGGTGTGGCCACCAGCTGCATTAAGTACTGCAGTGCATCTCCTCCTCATGGACTGCACCAGATTTGCCAGTTCCTGCTGTGAGATGTTACCCCACTCTTCCACCAAGGCACCTGCAAGTTCATGGACATTTCTGGGGGGAATGGCCCTAGCCCCTCACCCTCCGATCCAACAGGTCCCAGACGTGCTCAATGGGATTGAGATCCGGACTCTTCGCTGGCCATGGCAGAACACTGACATTCCTGTCTTGCAAGAAATCATGCACAGAATGAGCAGTATGGCTGGTGGCATTGTCATGCTGGATGGTCATGTCAGGATGAGCCTGCAGGAAGGATACCACATGAGGGAGGATGTCTTCCCTGTAACGCACAGCGTTGAGATGATGCTGTGACACCGCCCCAGACCATGACGGACCCTCCACCTCCAAATCGATCCCGCTCCAGAGTACAGGCCTCGGTGTAGCGCTCATTCTTTCGATGATAAACGCGAATCTGACCATCACCCCTAGTGAGACAAAACGGCGACTCGTCAGTGAAGAGCACTTTTTGCCAGTCCTGTCTGGTCCAGCGACGGTGGGTTTGTGCCCAAAGGCGACGTTGTTGCCGGTGATGTCTGGTGAGGACCTGCCTTACAACAGGCCTACAAGCCCTCAGTCCAGCCTCTTTCAGCCTATTGCGGACAGTCAGCACTGATGGAGGGATTGTGCATTCCTGGTGTAACTCTGGCAGTTGCTGTTGACATCCCGTACCTGTCCCGCAGGTGTGATGTTTGGATGTACCAATCCTGTGCAGGTGTTGTTACACATGGTCTGCCACTGCAAGGACAATCAGCTGTTCGTCTTGTCTCCCTGTAGCTCTGTCTTAGGCGTCTCACAGTACGGACTTTGCAATTTATTGCCCTGGCCACATCTACAGTCCTCATGCCTCCTTGCAGCATGCCTAAGGCACATTCACGCAGATGAGCAGGGACCCTGGGCATCTTTCTTTTGGTGTTTTTCAGAGTCAGTAGAAAGGCCTCTTTAGTGTCCTAAGTTTTCATAACTGTGACCTTAATTGCCTACCGTCTGTAAGCTGTTAGTGTCTTAACGACCGTTCCACAGGTGCATGTTCATTAATTGTTTATGGTTCATTGAACAAGCATGGGAAACAGTGTTTAAACCCTTTACAATGAAGATCTGTGAAGTTATTTGGATTTTTACTAATTATCTTTGAAAGACAGGGTCCTGAAAAAGGGACGTTTCTTTTTTTGCTGAGTTTATATATANCAGCCTCTCTCAGCCTATTGCGGACAGTCTGAGCACTGATGGAGGGATTGTGCGTTCCTGGTGTAACTCGGGCAGTTGTTGTTGCCATCCTGTACCTGTCCCGCAGGTGTGATGTTCGGATGTACCGATCCTGTGCAGGTGTTGTTACACGTGGTCTGCCACTGCGAGGACGATCAGCTGTCCGTCCTGTCTCCCTGTAGCGCTGTCTTAGGCGTCTCACAGTACGGACATTGCAATTTATTGCCCTGGCCACATCTGCAGTCCTCATGCCTCCTTGCAGCATGCCTAAGGCACATTCACGCAGATGAGCAGGGACCCTGGGCATCTTTCTTTTGGTGTTTTTCAGAGTCAGTAGAAAGGCCTCTTTAGTGTCCTAAGTTTTCATAACTGTGACCTTAATTGCCTACCGTCTGTAAGCTGTTAGTGTCTTAACGACCGTTCCACAGGTGCATGTTCATTAATTGTTTATGGTTCATTGAACAAGCATGGGAAACAGTGTTTAAACCCTTTACAATGAAGATCTGTGAAGTTATTTGGATTTTTACTAATTATCTTTGAAAGACAGGGTCCTGAAAAAGGGATGTTTAACACCAATTTACAAAGCTTTAATGACTAACGCTAGTTTATGAAATGTAGTTTAGTAAGTAACTAAGTTAGTATATAAGAGTCTATGATGAGGTTGTTCAGAAACACCTTTCTCATTGAATCTTACTGATGGTTAAACCTGCACTGCGTAACTGTTTGTAGAGGCATTTTTGGAGGCACCACTGGCAAGAATGCAGAATTTTTTCTAGATTTGAACACGATATCCCAGAAACCCCAGCTCTCATTGGTAGTCACCGCTGGGATGACTAACGGCTTGTGTACATTAGTACGCAGTAAATTGCCGCCTACCGCTCCGGCCGCCCAGAGTGGCTCGCATTCTGGGTGTGCTGGCAGCATATAGCAGCATGTTCGATTAAGGTCTGGTTATTAAATGGGTAAATAGTTTAATCCATTCTCCATTTCATGACTTTATTCACAGGTAAATAGTAATATGCTCAAACTGCTCTGGTGACAAACAAACTTTGCTACTTCAGTGTCTTTAGATATTTTTGTCAGATGTTACTATGGAATACTGAATTATAATTACAAGCATTTCATAAGTGTCAAAGGCTTTTATTGACAATTACATGAAGTTGATGCAAAGAGTCAATATATGCAGTGTTGACCCTTCTTTTTCAAGACCTCTGCAATCTGCCCTGGCATGCTGTCAGTTAACTTCTGGGCCACATCCTGACTGATGGCAGCCCATTCTTGCATAATCAATGCTTGGAGTTTGTCAGAATTTGTGGGGTTTTGTTTGTCCACCCGCCTCTTGAGGATTGACCACAAGTTTCCAATGGGATTAAGGTCTGGGGAGTTTCCTGGCCATGGACCCAAAATATAGATGTTTTGTTCCCCGAGCCACACAAGGTGCTCCATCATGCTGGAAAAGGCCTTGTTCATCACCAAACTATTCCTGGATGGTTGGGAGAAGTTGCTCTCGGAGGATGTGTTGGTACCATTCTTTATTTATGGCTGTGTTCTTAGGCAAAATTGTGAGTGAGCCCACTCCCTTGGCTGAGAAGCAACCCCACACATGAATGGTCTCAGGATGCTTTACTGTTGGCATGACACAGTACTGATGGTAGCGGTCACCTTGTCTTCTCCGGACAAGCTTTTTTCCGGATGCCCCAAACAATCGGAAAGGGGATTCATCAGAGAAAATGACTTTACCCCAGTCCTCAGCAGTCCAATCCCTGTACTTTTTGCAGAATATCAGTCTGTCCCTGATGTTTTTCCTGGAGAGAAGTGGCTTCTTTGCTGCCCTTCTTGACACCAGGCCATCCTCCAATAGTCTTCGCCTCACTGTGCGTGCAGATGCACTCACACCTGCCTGCTGCCATTCCTGAGCAAGCTCTGTACTGGTGGTGCCCCGATCCCGCAGCTGAATCAACTTTAGGAAACGGTCCTGGCGCTTGCTGGACTTTCTTGGGTGCCCTGAAGCTTTCTTCACAACAATTGAACTGCTCTCCTTGAAGTTCTTGATGATCCGATAAGTAGTTGATTTAGATGCAATATTACTGGCAGCAATATCCTTGCCTGTGAAGCCCTTTTTGTGCAAAGCAATGATGGCGGCATGTGTTTCCTTGCAGGTAACCATGGTTGACAGAGGAAGAACAATGATTCCAAGCACCACCCTCCTTTTGAAGCTTCCAGTCTGTTATTTGAGCTCAATCAGCATGACAGAGTGATCTCCAGCCTTGTCCTCGTAAAAACTCACACCTGTGTTAACGAGAGAATCACTGACATGATGTCAGTTGGTCCTTTTGTGGCAGGGCTGAAATGCAGTGCAAATGTTTTTTTGGGATTCAGTTCATTTGCATGGCAAAGAGGGACTTTGCAATTAATTGCAATTCATCTGATCACTCTTCATGACATTCTGGAGTATATGCAAATTGCCATCATACAAACTGAGGCATCAGACTTTGTGAAAATATGTGTTATTCTCAAAACTTTTGGCCACGACTGTATGCTTGGGGTCATTGTCGATTTGGAAGACACATTTGCGACCAAACTTTAACTTCCTGACTGATGTCTTGAGATGTTGCTTCAATATATCCACATACTTTTCGTTCCTCATGATGCCATCTATTTTGTGAAGTGCACCAGTCCCTCCTGCAGCAAAGCACCCCCACAACATGATGCTGCCACCCCCGGGCTTCACGGTTGGGATGGTGTTCTTCGGCTTGCAAGCCTCATCCTTTTTCCTCCAAACATAATGGTGGTCATTATGGCCAAACAGTTATATTTTTGTTTCATCAGACCAGAGGATATTTCTCCAAAAAGTACAATCTTTGTCTCCAAGTGCAGTTGCAAACCGTAGTCTGGCTTTTTTATGGCGGTTTTGGAGCAGTGGCTTCTTCCTTGCTGAGGACTTGTTTTACTGTGGATATAGATACTTTTGTACCTGTTTCCTCCAGCATCTTCACAAGGCCCTTTGCTGTTGGGATTGATTTGCACTTTTCGCACCAAAGTACGTTCATCTCTAGGAGACTGATTTCTTTTGATGTTCCCATGATGTCAAGCAAAGAGCGACTGATTTTGAAGGTAGGCCTTGAAATACAACCACAGGTACACCTCCAATGGACTCAAATGATGTCAATTAGCGTATCAGAAGCTTCTAAAGCCATGACATAATTTAGGGGAATTTTCCAAGCTGTTTAAAGGCACAGTCAACTTAGTGTATGTAAACTTCTGATCCACTGGAATTGTGATACAGTGAATTATAAGTGAAATAATCTGTCTGTAAACAATTGTTGGAAAAATGACTTGTGTCATGCACAAAGTAGATGTCCTAACCGACTATCTAAAACTATAGTTTGTCAACAAGACATTTGTGGAGTGGTTGAAAAACGAGTTTCAATGACTTCAACCTAAGTGTATGTAAACTTCCGACTTCAACTGTATATAGGTCCTGGATGTCAGGAAGCTTGGCCTCAGTGATGTACTGGGCTGTACGCACTACCCTCTGTAGCGCCTTACGGTCGGATGCCGGGCAGTTACCATACCAGGCGGTTTTGCAACCGGTCAGGATGCTCTCGATGGTGCAGCTGTAGAACTATTTGTGGATCTGGGGACCCATGCAAAATCTTTTCAGTCTCCTGAGGGGGTTAAGGCGTTGTCGTGCCCTCTTCATGACTGTCTTGGTGTGTCATTTTTGTTTTGTAAACATCATTGTGTAATATTTGTAAAACGGCTGTCCAACGTTTGCCACATTATCTGTGCCGTTACGTTTAGCTACCAAGTGTGAAGTATTTGTGTCTTCAGTAAATCTATTTTAGTTTTATGAAAACATTCTAAAAGATGCAAATGTTTCTCTCCTAAAACTCTATTTATCTCTTCTCATCGATCCAAGAACTTAGACCTCACTACAGTGTCAAAACTATTTATTGAACTGAACCTAGAGTGTGTTGTGTTTTGAATAGGACTCACTGGTGGGGGCACTCCTTCCTGACCAGTCTCTTCATGGCGGTCTACCTGTTTGTCTATGACGTGCATTTCTTCTCCAAGCTGCAGATCATCAGCCACAACCATCCTCCACTTCTCCATTATCATGATGCTCATATGCTTCCTCTTCACAAGGGAGTCAACAACAGTGCCACACTACACAAGGCTAGACTCTGTAACAGGTTTTTACAGAAGAGCTCAAACAAGTAGGGTATCTCCTGATTTTCACTTTAACAAACACAGTGCTGGAGCTTTTGGCAGATTCATTGGCTGTTTCCAGCCACCCTTCTCAATAGGAATTGTATCCACCTTTAATTAACTGAAATTTGTGATGCAGTAACAGTTGAAAATATTGATGCCAGGGTGTCTGTGTGATCCTGTGCTTTTTCATTAGTTTTGTGTTTTTATTCATTTATTACCTTTCTACCTGAGTGCCATGCCTGTGTGGCGTCGCACTGTTAAAATTATCCCAGTGTGGAGATGAAACACCTGTTTTGCAATTGTGAAAACTCCTTGCTTTCTCTCAATTTCATCTGTTTTCTATCCATTTCTATTCCTTTAATGTATCCTCTCTTTTTCCCCTCACTCAATCAATCTCACGTCCACACCCATTTCAGTCTCTAGGGCTTTATCCCCAAGAGGATACTAGTGCCACTGCCTACAGTACCTGTTTATGTGTGTTTCTGTCTGTCTCTGTGTTAATCTCTCTCTCTCTCTCTCTCTCTCTCTCTCTCTCTCTCTCTGATTGTCCCTCTTCCTCCGTCACCATGGTTACAGGCAGTGTGCAAGGCAAGGTGCAGATAACCCTTAGGGTCACCCCGCAGAGAGGCTCAACTAGGTACAGATGACACCCCTATTCAATACTGCACCGTCCAACACACACACACACAGTCTGGAAGAATGTGTTCTTGTTTACACCCTTAAGTTTGGTGTGTGTGTCTGTATCTGTACGTGTGTGCTGCCGTGTATAGTGTGTGTTATTAGGTGGGGGCAAGGGGGTGAAATAATTAGCCAACATGTTTTTCCACTTAAATACACGACTTCAAATTGACCACTCTAGCGGTGTCACAGACACTCACACACACAGCACTGGAGGCTGCTCATAATAATAGCTGGAATGGAGTGATTAGTATGGTATTAAACACATGGAAACTATGTGTTTGAGTTTGATACCATACCATGTATTCCGTTCCAGCCATTACCATGAGCCCATCCTCTCCAATTAAGGTGCTACAAACAGTCTCCCCTTGACCAATTACAGCATGCGTTTGATTTCACCCCTGTAAATGTTTGTTTCTGAAATCAGACTTGTTCCCTCTGCTACTCTGTGTAATCAATGCCATAGCCGCAGAGCACAAATGCTGCAGACAGAGTCAAACCTAGATCAATAAATCACTTCTCCCAACTCAGAGTACTAACTAGCACCGATACAGACTGTCAATCTCATCTGTTTGTGTGTGTGGTGGGTGGGTTGTGTGTGTGCGTGCGTAACTTCACTCCCACCATGGATTAGCTTTTTGTACACAACATACTGCATGTGTCATCTGTATATTACCTATATGTACAGTATTAATATATACTGAACAAAAATATAAACGCAACATGCAACAATTTCAAAGATTTTGCTGGGTTACAGTGAAGGAAATCAGTCAATTGAAATAAATTCATTAGGCCCTAATCTATGTATTTCACATGACTGTGCAGGGGCGCAACCATGGGTGGGCCTGGGAGGGCATAGGTCCACCCACTTGGGAGCCAGGCCAACTTACTGGGGATCCAGGACGAGACTCATCAATAAAAGACAGTACTGTGCAGCCGTCTTCATCGACCTGGCCAAGGCTTTCGACTCTTGTCAGTCACCGTATTCTTATCGGCAGACTCAACAGCCTTGGTTTCTCTAATGTCTGCCTCGCCTGGTTCACTAACTACTTCTCAGATAGAGTTCAGTGTGTCAAATCGGAGGGCCTGTTGTCCGGACATCTGGCAGTCTCTATGGGGGTGCCACAGTGTTCAATTCTCGGGCCGAGTCTTTTCTCTGTATATATCAATGATGTCGCTCCTGCTGCTGGTGATTCTTTGATCCACCTCTACGCAGACGACACCATTCTGTATACATCTGGCCCTTCTTTGGACACTGCGTTAACAAACCTCCAAACGAGCTTCAATCAGTCCACGGACACCACACAAAAACAACAAAACAAAATAACCATGCCCAACGTATTCAAAAGTGAAACACGTCGCTAAGCCTAACAGGGGAAAAAGGCTATAGCTCCGGGTAGTAAGCATCACTACCCACCCAAATCTCCCACTGAGGTACACAGCCGATTGTACTCACCTCCTCAGACCGAGGTCCCAACAGTGAGTAGAGCAAGAGTCTCCAGCCTGGCCAGGGGCCTGGAAACTAACCAATGTACTCTCTCCAACGCAGCACACAATCAACTATCCACCGTGGCAAGTTTACCAAACAAACAAAGGAAACCAATACTGGGCCTACCAAACATTACAACTAAAAAAAGCTGTAACAAAAGATGTAAACAAAGCACCTACAGAGTTTTCAAACATTAACTCCACATTTTCTCCCAAACACAATACCTTCAAGATCCCGGATGAGCCCCCACTTGTCACAAACCAGCTCAGTCAGTAACAAAAAGCAGACTATGTGGAGATAAGGAATAACAAAATATATTTTTTAACTTAAGTAAAGTAAATACAATTAACAATGGTGTGTGTGTAGTCAGTAATCAGTAGTGTAAGTGAGTGTATACATACTACTGCATGGTCGGAACTAGAAGCACAAGCATTTCGCTACACTCGCATTAACATCTGCTAACCATGTGTATGTGACAAATAAAATTTGATTTTGATTTGGTTACGTGCATAGATGTGATAATGAGGGGTGTTGAAAGGTGCCAACGCAAATCAAACAAAACGGCCACAAAAAAATGCCATAACCAAAATCTAGTTGGGCTGGTGGGTGCGGGCAGCGATCGGTTGAAGAGCATGTGTGAAGACCCTCCCACTCTGTCTGCCGTATTCTTTCTCTTTGCTCTTCTTTTCCTTATTAGGATGTCAGCGGGTGGAGCTGGGAGGTCCGTCAGCGACATGGGACACACCTGGGCCCGGGTGTGTCTTGGAATAAATACACCTCTTCCCCATTCATTGAGGAGACTCTCTCCATGAAGACACACAGCATCACTACTCTGGACGGTTCTGACTTAGAATATAATAAATACCTAGGTGTCTGGCTAGACTGCAAACTTTCCTTCCAGACTCACATGAAGCATCTCCAATCCAAAGTTAAATGTAGAATCGGCTTCCTATTTCGCAAACAAAGCCTCCTTCAATCATGCTGCCAAACTTACCTTCATAAAACTGACTATCCTACCAATCCTTGACTTCGGCGATGTCATTTACATATTATCCTCCAACACTCTACTCAGCAAATTGGATGCAGTCTATCACAGTGCCATCCGTTTTGTCACCAAAGCCCTATATACTACCCACCACTGCAACCTGTATGCTCTCGTTGGCTGGCCCTTGCTTCATATTCGTCGTCAAACCCACTGGCTCCAGGTCATCTATAAGTCTTTGCTAGGTAAAGCCCCACCTTATCTCAGCTCACTGGTCACCATAGCAGCACCCACCCATTGCACGCGCTCCAGCAGGTATATTTCACTGGTCACCCCCAAAGCCAATTCCTCCTTTGGCCGCCTTTCCTTCCAGTTCTCTGCTGCCAATGACGGGAATGAATTACAAAAATCACTGAAGCTGGAGACTCATATCTCCCTCTTTAAGCACCAGCTGTCAGAGCAGTTCACAGATCACTGCACCTGTATATAGCCCATCTGGAAATAGTCAATCCAACTACCTCATCCCTGTACTGTAATTTATTTTGTTTTGCTCCTTTGCACCCCAGTATCTCTACTTGCACATTCATCTTCTGCACATCTATCACTCCAGTGTTTTTAATTGCTAAATTGTAATTATTTTGCCACTATGGCCTATTTATTGCCTTGTATATATACTTTTCTATTGTGTTATTGACTGTATGTTTGTTTATTCTATGTGTAACTCTGTATTGTTGTTTGTGTCGCACTGTTTTGCTTTATCTTGGTTGTACTTGTTCTCAACTGGCCTACATGGTTAAATAAAGGTGAAATAAATGTTTTAAATATGTAAATGCTGACACCTTTAGGGTTATATATTATGTAGGTCGCCAGGTTACTGGGATAGGGTTATATTGGTCACCAGGTTATGGGTTAGGGTTATATAGGTCACCAGATTATTGGGTTAGTGTTATATTGGTCACCAGGTTATGGGTTAGGGTTATATAGGTCACCAGATTATTGGGTTAAGGTTATATTGGTCACCAGGTTACTGGGTTAGGGTTATATTGGTCACCAGGTTACTGGGTTAGGGTTATATTTTTATTTTTTATTTATTTCACCTTTATTTAACAAGGTAGGCCAGTTGAGAACAAGTTCTCGTTTACAACTGCGACCTGGCCAAGATAAAGCAAAGCAGTGCTACAAAAACAACAACATAGTTACACATTAACAAACGTGCAGTCAATAATAAAATAATAATATAAAAATCAATGTACAGTGTGTGCAAATGTAGAAGAGTAGAAAGGTAGGCAATAAATAGGCCATATAGGCTAAATAATTACAATTTAGCATTAATACTGGAGTGGTAGATGTGCAGATGATGATGTGCAAGTAGAGACACTGGGGTGCAAAAGCGCAAGAGGGTAAGTAATAACATGGGAATGAGGAAGTTGGGTGTGCAATTTACAGATTGGCTGTGAACAGGTAGAGTGATCGGTAAGATGCTCTGACATCTGGTGAAGACACGTGCCAGCTGGTCAGCGCATGCCCTGAGTACGCGTCTTGGTAATCCGCCTGCTCCTGCGGCCTTGTAAATGTTAACCTGTTTAAAGATCTTACTCACATCAGCTATGGAGAGTGTGATTACACATTCATCCTGAACAGCTGGTGCTTTCATGCATGGTTCAGTGTTGCTAGCCTCAAAGCGAGCATGGAAGATATTTAGCTCGTCTAGTAGGCTCCTGTCAATCGACAGCTCGCGGCTGGATTTCCCTTTGTAATCTGTGATAGTTTGCAAGCCCTGCCACATCCGACAAGCGTCAGAGCCGGTGTAGTAGGATTCAATCTTGGTCCTGTATTGAAGCTTTGCCTGTTTGATGGTTCTTCAGGGGGCATAGCAGGATTTCTTATAAGCGTCCGGATTAGTTAAAGTGGCAGCTCTACCCTTTAGCTCAGTGAGGATATTGCCTTCAATCCATGGCTTCTAGTTGTGATATGTATGCATGGTCACTGTGGGGATGACGCCGTCGATGCACTTATTATTGAAGCTGGTGACTGCAACCTGTGCTAGCAAAACAGTGCTGTAGCTTAGTATCCGCTACATCAGACCACTTCCCTATTGAGCGCGTCACTGGTACTTCCTGTTTGAGTTATGGTCAGATTTGCCAAATGGAGGGGGCAAGGGAGAGCTTTGTATGCGTGTGTGGAGTGGAAATGAGGTAAAATGGATTTCACCTCTGGGTGAGCGTTTGCTTAAGGCCAATTACAGGTTGTTGAGTGAGGTCTTAGTATCAGCATCGATTTGTGGTGTTAAATAGACATCTACGAACATTTTTGATGAAAGCTCTCTTGGTAAATAATATGGTCTTCAGCATATCAAGAGGTATTCCAACTCAAGCGAGCAGAACCTTGAGACTTACTTAATATTAGAAAGCTGTTGTTAACAAAGAGACACACATCCCCGACGCTGCCGTTCTGTCCTGCCGATGTATAGAAAAAACAGCTAGATTTATATTTACCATGTCCTTGTTCAGTCAGGACTTTGAGAAACATAGGATATTACAGTTCTTAAGATCACATTGATAGCACAGTCCCAAACAGAGCTCATCCAGTTTATTCTCCAGTGATTGCATGTTCACCAATAGAACGGAGGGTAAAGGCGATTTATCTCTCTCCAATGTAGTCTTTTCTGGTATCCCGCCGGCCTCTATAGCGCCATCTCCTCCTTCTTCGAGTGCCGGGAATTTGGACCTGGTCCAAGATAATTAAAATGTGTTTTTCCTCCGACTTATTGAAGTAGAAGTCCTCATCCAAATTGAGGTTAGTGATACCTGTTCTGATGTCCAGAAGCTCTTTTCGGTCATAGGAAACGATGGCAAAACATTATGTACAAAAAAAATTCCATCATTGCAAAAAATTACACAAAATAGCACAATTGGTCAGAAGCCCGTAAAACAGCCGCTATTCCCTCCAGCAACAATTGAACATAAAATATTGGAATTTTGAGAATAACAACAAGGTTTTCAGACAAAGAAACCAACAACATGTCACTTTTCATTATAGAACATCTCCATATTGGTCCTTACAATATGACTCTCCTACTCCTCTGCTCCCTCCGGTCATATGATCTTCCCTCTTTCCTTCTCTGTTAACACCCTCTCTACTCCATACCGGTGCCTCGCAACTCCGTACTTGTGCCTCGCTACTCCGTACCGCTACCATCTTACTTTAACTTCTCTCTTAATACTGTCTCTACTCTGTACCAGTGCCTTACATTTACATTTTAGTCATTTAGCAGATGCTCTTATCCAGAGCGACTTACAGTTAATTCATTCATCTTAAGATAGCTAGGTGGGACAACCACATATCACAGTCATAGTAAGTACATTTTTTCCTCAAAGTAGTTATTTTCAAGGTCAGAGCTAGTAAGGGGGAAAAAAGTAAAGTTTGAGTGTTAGTTAATTGTGGGGTCGGGGTGAGGAGGTGGTGCGAGGGGAGATGCTGTGGGCTTAGTTAAGATACTCTTCGAAGAGGTAGGATTTCAGATGTTTTCGGAAGTTGGGCAGGGACTCTATTGTCCTAGCCTCAGGGGGAAGCTGGTTCCAACATCGAGGTGCCAGGACAGAGAATAGCTTGGACTGGGCTCAGCGGGAGCTGCCCTCTCGTAGGGGTGGTAAGGCCAAGAGACCAGAGGTGGCAGAGCAGAGTGCTCGAGTTGGGGTGTAGGGTTTAAGCATAGCCTGAAGGTAGGGAGGAGCAGTTCCTCTTGCTCCTCCGTTGGCAAGTACCATGGTCTTGTAGTGGATGCGAGCTTCGACTGAAAGCCAGTGGAGTTTATGGAGGATCAGGGTGACATGGGAGAACTTGGGAAGCTTGAACACTTGGTGGAATGCAGAGCTCTCGATAAATTGCAGGGATTTGATGGCACGAGCGGAGAGACCAGCCAACAGTTAGTTCCAATAGTCCAGACGGGAGATGACAAGATCCTGGATTAGTACCTGCGCTGCTTCCTGAGGTAGGGTCGTACTCTATGGATGTTGTACAGCATCAAACTGCAAGAGCGAGTCACTGCTGTGATGTTAGCAAAGAACAACAGGGTGTATTTCCACGGTTACAGCAAGGTTCTTTGCACTCTGGCAGGGGGAACCGTGGAGTTGTCAACTGTAATGGAGAGGGCTTAGAGCGGGCATGGCTTCCCCAGGAGGAAGAGCAGCTCTGTTTTGTTGTGGTTGAAGTTGTGGGCCGACATCCAAGCTGAAATATCTGCCAGGTATGCAGAGATACGTGTCGCTACCTGCGTGTCAGAAGGGGGGAAGGAGAAAAGTAGTTATCTGCATAGCAATGATAGGAGAAACCATGTGAGAATATGATGGAGACGAGTGACTTGGTGCATAGAGAGAAGAGGTAGATGAGGGCCTAGAACCAAGCCCTGGGGGACACCAGTAGTGAGAGTATGTGGTGCAGACATAGATCCTCTCCACATCACTAAAATAGCCAAACAATTAGCAAGTTACCAACCCTTAGTAAACTTTTGGAAAAAATGGTCTTTGACCAGATACAGTACAATGCTATTTTACGGTAAACAAATTGACAACAGACTTTCAGCACACTTATAGGGAAGGACATTCAACATGCACGGCACTTACACAAATGACTGATGATTGGCTGAAAGAAATTGATGATGTTTTGTTAGACTTCAGTGCGGATATTGACATTATCGATCATAGTCTTCTGCTGGAATTTATTTGTATGTCTTATGGCTTTACACCCCCTGCTATATTGTGGATAAAGAGTTACCTGTCTAACAGAACAATAGAGGGTGTTCTTTAATGGAAGCCTCTCCAATATAATCCAGGTAGAATCAGGATATCCCGAGGGAAGCTGTCTAGGCCCCTTACTTTTAAAAATATTTACTAATGAGATGTTACTGGCTTTGAGTAAAGCCAGTAGCATGTCAGCTACTACAGCGAGTGAAATTACTGCAACGCTTAACAAAGAGCTGCATTCAGGTTCAGAATGGGTGGCAAGAATTAAGTTAGTCCTAAATATTTCAAAAGCTAAAAGCAATCATTAATTAAACCATAAACTTCAACTAAATCTTGTAATGAATAATGTGGAAATTGTAACCGTGAATTGTAAACTGTCATGGACAAAACATGTTGATGCAACAGTAGCTAAGATGCGGAGAAGTCTGTCCATGAATCAAATCAAATCAAATTGTATTTGTCACATACACATGGTTAGCAGATGTTAATGCGAGTGTAGTGAAATGCTTGTGCTTCTAGTTCCGACCATGCAGTTGTATCTAACAAGTAATCTAACAATTTCACAACAACTACCTTATACACACAAGTGTAAAGGAATGAATACGAGTACAGTGGGGCAAAAAAGTATTTAGTCAGCCACCAATTGTGCAAGTTCTCCAACTTAAAAAGATGAGAGAGGCCTGTAATTTTCATCATAGGTACACTTCAACTATGACAGACGAAATGAGAAAAAGAAATCCAGAAAATCACATTGTAGGATTTTTAATTTATTTATTTGCAAATTATGGTGGAAAATAAGTATTTGGTCA
>QNTS01002613.1:82953-108239 GCA_003317085.1 Hucho hucho
TGACCAAATACTTATTTTCCACCATAATTTGCAAATAAATTCATAAAAAATCCTACAATGTGATTTTCTGGATTTTTTTTCCTCATTTTGTCTGTCATAGTTGAAGTGTACCTATGATGAAAATTACAGGCCTCTCATCTTTTTAAGTGAGAGAACTTGCACAATTGGTGGCTGACTAAATACTTTTTTGCCCCACTGTATGTACATGTAAATATATGGATAAGCGATGGCCGAGCGGCATAGGCAAGATGCAGTAGATGGTATAGAGTACAGTATATACATATGAGATGAGTAATGTAGGAAATGTGAACATTGTATTCAGTGGCATTGTTTAAAGTGGCTAGTGATACATTTATTACATCCAATTTTTAATCATTAAAGTGGCTAGAGATTTGAGTTGATGGCAAAACGGCATAGACAAGATGCAGTAGATGGTATAGAGTACAGTATATACATATGAGATGAGTAATGTAGGATATGTACATATTATATTAGGTAGCATTGTTTAAAGTGGCTAGTGATACATTTATTACATCCAATTTTTAATTATTAAAGTGGCTAAAGATTTGAGTCAGTATGTTGGCAGCAGCCACTTAATGTTAGTGATGGCTGTTTAACAGTCTGATGGCCTTGAGATAGAAGCTGTTTTTCAGTCTCTCGGTCCCAGCTTTGATATACCTGTTCTGACCTCACCTTCTGGATGATAGCGGGGTGAACAGGCAGTGGCCCGGGTGGTTGTTGTCCTTGATGATCTTTTTGGCCTTCCCGTGACATCGGGTGGTGTAGGTGTCCTGGAGGGCAGGTAGTTTACCCCCGGTGATGCGTTGTGCGGACCTCACTACCCTCTGGAGAGCCTTACGGTTGTGGGCGGAGCAGTTGCCGTACCAGGCGGTGATACAACACGACAGGATGCTCTTGATTGTGCATCTGTAGAAGTTTGTGAGTGTTTTTGGTGACAAGCTGAATTTCTTCAGCCTCCTGAGGTTGAAGAGGCGCTGTTGCGCCTTCTTCACCACGCTGTCTGTGTGGGCGGACCATTTCAGTTTGTCCGTGATGTGTACGCCGAGGATCTTAAAACTTTCCACCTTCTCCACTACTGTCCCGTCGATGTGGATAGGGGGGTGCTCCCTCTGCTGTTTCCTGAAGTCCACGATCATCTCCTTTGTTTCGTTGACGTTGAGTGAAAGGTTATTTTCCTGACACCACACTCCGAGGGCCCTCACCTCCTCTCTGTAGGCCGTCTCGTTGTTCTTGGTAATCAAGCCTACCACTGTAGTGTTGTCTGCAAACTTGATGATTGAGTTGGAGGAGTGCTTGGCCACGCAGTCATGGGTGAACAGGGAGTACAGGAGAGGGCTGAGAATGCACCCTTGTGGGGCCCCAGTGTTGAGGATCAGCAGGGTGGAGATGTTGTTTCCTACCCTCACCACCTGGGGCGCGGCCCGACACAAAGTCCAGGACCCAGTTGCACAGGGCGGGGTCGAGACCTAGGGTCTCGAGCTTAATGACGAGTTTGGAGGGTACTATGGTGTTAAATGTTGAGCTGTAGTCGATGAACAGCATTCTTACATAGGTATTCCTCTTGTCCAGATGGGTTAGGGCAGTGTGCAGTGTGATTGCGATTGCATCGTCTGTGGACCCATTGGGACGGTAAGCAAATTGGAGTGGGTCTAGGGTGTCTGGTAGGATGGAGGTGATAAAGCACTTGAGGATTATGGAAGTGAGTGCAACGGGGCGACAGTCATTTAGCTCAGTTACCTTAGCTTTCTTGGGAACAGGAACAATGGTGGCCCTCTTGAAGCATGTGGGAAGTAGAACCTGCCTTGTTGATAAAGCACTGCTCTGCCTTCTTAACAACACTATCAACAAGGCAGGTCCTACAGGCCCTAGTTTTGTCGCAGCTGGACTACTGTGCAGTTGTGTGGTCAGCTGCCACAAGGAGGGACATAGGAAAATTACAATTGGCTCAGAACAGGGCAGCAAGGCTGGCCCTTAAATGTACAATGAGCACTCTCAGATTTCATCATTTCCGGTCACAACTAACAGACTTGTTTACGTGCTGCTGTGAGTTTTGTTGCTAACCTAACTTTGTTACCGGCCAACTTTACGGTCTATAGTTTTACCATCGCTCAACTTTTTTTCGTTCAACTTTGTTACTCCGGACGCTTTATCTGGACGTGTTTCGTCAGGACCTCCACCAGCCAAAGCTAAGTAGTAACATTAACATGATGCCTTCTAATTGCAGTCGCTGTACTCATATTATACAGGAGAACGATCGCCTTACGGCGAGGATAGCTGTGTTGCAAGCCCAACTTCAGACGCAGTCGTTAGGCAAGGGAAATTTAAGTGTAGAAAAGGATAAAACAGTGTCTGTGCCACCAGTAAGTACAGATGGTAGTATAAATCCCCTCTCACAGTCCCCGCAGCCAGACAATTTTTTCATGACTTCTAGAGTCAAAGTCACCATTATTAGTCAGTTGTACAACCAAATGCCTTCAACTGAAATGTGTCTTCCGCATTTAACCCAACCCCTCTGAATCAGAGAGGTGCGGGGGGCTGCCTTAATCGACATCCACGTCTTCGGTGCCCGGGGAACAGTGGGTTAACTGCCTTGTTCAGAGGCAGAACGACCTTTACCTTGTCAGCTCGGGGATTTGAACTTGCAACCCTCTGGTTACAAGTCCAACGCTCTAACCACTAGGCTACCTGCCGAGGAAAATGCTGTAGGAATGCTCAACCGGTGTCGCTTACTCAGCTGACAGAAACTTTCAATGCAGCTCTTTGTTCTCCCCATTAAGCAGCGGGTCGGAGTCAGAGGCCGAGCCTTCTCTGGTCTCTACTCCTCCCGTTACAGGGTTTGAAACGTCGAAGCCTCTCACCATTAGCTCTGACAAACTGAAAACTCTAGTCATTGGCAACTCCATTACCCGCAGTATTCGACCTAAAACAAATCATCCAGCGATCATACACTATTTACCAGGGGGCAGGGCTACCGACGTTAAGGCTAATCTGAAGATGGTGCTGGCTAAAGCTAAAACTTGTGAGTGTAGAGAGTATAGAGATATTGTTATTCACGTCGGCACCAACGATGTTGGGATGAAACAGTCAGAGGTCACCAAGCGCAACATAGCTTCAGCGTGTAAAGCAGCTAGAAAGATGTGTCGGCATCGAGTAATTGTCTCTGGTGATGAGCTCTACAGCAGAGTCTCACAACTCAATCGCTGCTTGAAAACTGTTTTCTGCCCCACCCAAAAGATAGCATTTGTCGATAACTGGCCCTTTTTCTGGGACTCACCCACAAACAGGACCAAGTCTGGCCTGTTGAGAAGTGACGGACTCCATCCTAGCTGGAGGGGTTCTCTCATCTTATCTACGAACATAGACAGGAGATAGGGTGCAGGCCAGGCAGCAGGCTGTTTGCCAGCCTGCCAGCTTAGTGGAGTCTGCCACTAGCACAGTCAGTGTAGTCAGCTCAGCTATCCCCATTGAGACCGTGTCTGTGCCTCGACCTAGGTTGGGCAAAACTAAACATTGCGGTGTTCGCCTTAGCAATCTCACTAGAATAAAGAACACCTCCATTCCTGCCATTATTGAAAGAGCTTGTGATACCTCACATCTCAAAATAGGGCTACTTAATGTTAGATCCCTCACTTCCAAGGCAGTTATAGTCAATGAACTAATCACTGATCATAATCTTGATGTGATTGGCCTGACTGAAACATGGCTTAAGCCTGATGAATTTATGGTGTTAAATGAGGCCTCACCTCCTGGTTACACTATTGACCATATCCCCCGCGTATCCCGCAAAAGCGGAGGTGTTGCTAACATTTACAATAGCAAATTTCAATTTACCAAAAAAAAACGAAGTTTTTGGTCTTTTGAGCTTCTAGTCATGAAATCTATGCAGCCTACTCAATCACTTTTTATAGCTACTGTTTACTAGGCTCCTGGGCCATATACAACGTTCCTCACTGAGTTCCCTGAATTCCTATCGGACATTGTAGTCATGGCAGATAATATTCAACTTTTTGGTGACTTTAATATTCACTTGGAAAAGTCCACAGACCCACTCCAAAAGGCTTTCAGAGCCATCATTGACTCAGTCGGTTTGTCCAACATGTCTCCGGACCTACTCACTGCCACAGTCATACTCTGGACCTAGTTTTGTCCCGTGGAATAAATGTTGTGGATCTTAACTTCATAGGGAGCGGCAGCAGAGGTGACGGTTTTGGAGAGTCTGGCGTGCCCAAAGTAAAATGCCTGCCACTCAGGATATGCACATAATTAGTACTATTGGATAGGAAACACTCTGAAGTTTCTAAAAGTGTTAAAATAATGTATGTGAGTATAACAGAACTGATATAGCAGGCAAAAACCCAAGGAAAATCCATCCGGATTTGCAGTTTGTTTTGTACATGACCTTTTTTTCCAGGCTGCCTATTGATTTCTATGTTAACTAGGACTGAGACTGCAGTACCTATGGCCTCCACTAGATGTCAACAGTCTTTATACAGTGTCTGGAGGCTCTAGCACTAAGTAGAATAGATAGGAAGAGGAAACAGTCAGGGGACCACATTTGTCAACAACGTTTCACGGGCACGAGATTGTGAGCGCGCCCCACTTTATTTTCCTTTCCTATCGTTCACGTTATCGTCCGGTTTAAATATTACAGTAAATATACATAAAAGGATACCTAAGGATACATTAAAAATGATGTTTGATTTGTTTGGAGAAAGTGTATAGGTATAATTTGAACGTGTTCTCTTCACGGTTCAATGGGCGACTTGACGGTGGATTTTCTGATCATAACGCGCCAACCAAACGGAGATTTATGGATATAATAAATGACTTTTTCTAACAAAAGAACCATTGGATGTCTTCGTTGGACACTTGGGAAGCCCTCAGCAGAAGTTATTCGAAAGGTAAGTGATTTCTTTTAGCTCTTATATGGGTTTTGTGTGACCCGCGCTGGATATTAATTTATGCTAATGTGGAAAATAAGAGCGGTGCTATCCTCAAACAATCAAATGTTGTGCTTTCGCCGTAAAGCCTTTTTGAAATCTGACAACGCTGTGATATTGCCAAGAATCAGAGCTTTTGATGACTATGCAACACTTGTATATTGATGAATGTTTAATAATTCAACTTTTGGATTTTGAATTTGGCGCCTTACATTTCACTGGGTAGTGTCGGGAGCGACCCGCTAGCTCGCCGTTTCTCCCTAAGTAGTTAATGTTTTTCCTCATAATCCTCGACTATCGGATCACCATTTTATTACGTTTGCAATCACAACAAATAATCTGCTCAGACCTTAACCAAGGATCATCAAAAGTCGTGCTATAAATTCTCGGACAACCCAAAGATTACTAGATGCCCTTCCAGAATCCCTCCGCCTACCGAAGGACGTCAGAGTACAAAAATCAGTTAACCAATGGAGGAACTCAATGTAACCTTGCGCAATACCCTAGATGCAGTCGCTCCCCTAAAAACAAAAAACATTTGCCATAAAAAACTAGCTCTCTGGTATACAGAAAATACCCGAGCTCTGAAGCAAGCTTCCAGAAAATTGGAACGGAAATGGCGCTACACCAAACTGCATTAACAAGGACAACACACAGGTCTTTCCATCATTGTA
Organism: Hucho hucho; assembly: GCA_003317085.1. Lineage (NCBI taxonomy): Eukaryota > Metazoa > Chordata > Actinopteri > Salmoniformes > Salmonidae > Hucho > Hucho hucho. The sequence continues at coordinate 88,589 of QNTS01002613.1, forward strand.
TGATTTTTTGTGTGCAAATTAACTCAAGCTTACTGACAATGTGATATAGAGAAGCATCTGAGTGAGCTGGATGCGCAATTACGCAGGTAATTTCCCGAAACAGACGACACAAACAACTGGATTCGTTATCCCTTTCATTCCCTGCCTCCAGTCCACTTATCGCTCTGCATCTGTCCTCGTGCTCCTAGACCTTAGTGCTGCTTTTGATTCCATCGATCACCACATTCTTTTGGAGAGATTGGAAACCCAAATTGGTCTACACAGACAAGTTCTGGCCTGGTTTAGATCTTATCTGTCGGAAAAATATCAGTTTGTCTCTGTGGATGGTATGTCCTCTGACAAATCAACTGTACATTTCGGTGTTCCTCGAGGCTCTGTTTTAGGACCACTATTGTTTTCACTATATTTTTTACCACTTGGTGATGTCATTCGGAAACATAATGTTAACTTTCACCGCTATGCGGATGACACACAGCTGTACATTTCGATGAAACATGGTGAAGCCCCAAAATTGCCCTCCCTGGAAGCCTGTGATTCAGACATAAGGAAGTGGATGGCGGCAAATGTTCTACTTTTAAACTCTGATAAAACAGAGATGATTGTTCTAGGCCCGAAGAAACAAAGAGATCTTCTGTTGAATCTGACAGTTAATCTTGATGGTTGTACAGTCGTCTCAAATAAAACTGTGAAGGACCTCGGCGTTACTCTGGACCCTGATCTCTTTTTTGACAAACATATCAAGACTGTTTCAAGGACAGTTTTTTTCCATCTAGGTAACATTGTAAAAATCAGAAACTTTCTGTCCAAAAATGATGCAGAAAAATGTATGCATGCTTTTGTCACTTCTAGGTTAGACTACTGCTATGCTCTACTTTCCGGCTACCCAGATAAAGCACAAAATAAACTTCAGTTAGTGCTAAACACGGCTGCTAGAATCTTGACTAGAACCCAATTTTTTTTTAAATCATATTACTCCAGTGCTAGCCTCTCTACACTGGCTTCCTGTTAAGGCAAGGGCTGATTTCAAGGTTTTACTGCTAACCTACAAAGCATTACATGGGCTTGCTCCTACCTATCTTTCTGATTTGGTCCTGCCGTACATACCTACACGTACGCTACGGTCACAAGATGCAGGCCTCCTTACTGTCCCTAGAATTTCTAAGCAAACAGCTGGAGGCAGGGCTTTGTCCTATAGAGCTCCATTTTTATGGAATGGTCTACCTATCCATGTGAGAGACGCAGACTCGGTCTCAACCTTTAAGACTTTATTGAAGACTCATCTCTTCAGTTGGCCGGTTCCCCTCTCCACTGGGATTCTCTGCCTCTAACCCTAGTCACTGGCTTACTGGTGTTCTTCCATGTCGTCCCTGGGGGGGGGTGCGTCGCTTGAGTGGCTTGAGTCACTGACGTCATCTTCCTGTCCGGGTTGCCCCCCCCCCCCTTGGGTTGTACCGTGGCGGAGATCTTTGTGGGCTATACTCGGCCTTGTCTCAGGATGGTAAGTTGGTGGTTGGAGATATCCCTCTAGTGGTGTGGGGGCTGTGCTTCGGCAGAGTGGCTGGGGTTATATCCTGCCTGTTTGGCCCTGTCCGAGGGAATCGTCAGACGGGGCCACAGTCTCCCGACCCCTCCTGTCTCAGCCTCAGTAGTTTATGTGTCGGGGGGCTAGGGTCCGTCTGTTATATCTGGAGTATTTCTCCTCTCTTATCCGGTGTCCTGTGTGAATTTAAGTATGCTCTCTTTAATTATCTTTCTCTCTCTCTCTCTCTCTCTCTCTCTCTCTCTCTCTCTCTCTCTCTCTCTCTCTCTCTCTCTCTCTCTCTCTCCACCTGGCCATGCAGCTTCTCCAGTTTCCACTGTTCTGCCTGTTCTATGCACATTTAAAAATTATGTCCATGTTTTGTTATAATCTGCACCCGGCACAGCCAGAAGAGGACTGGCCACCCCTTCTTCCTAGGTTCTGGCCTTTCTAGGGAGTTTTTCCTAACCACCGTTCCACATCGAGCAACTGATACACCTTATGGTGGGGACTATGTGTAATAAGTCCTGTGTGAAGCTGGTGAAGAGGAGTCAGGCGCAGGACAGCAGAATTGAGCAAAACACATATTTACTCAAATATTCAAAAAACACAATACAACTCTAAATAGCGAGCCCTCAAACAAAGGACCATATTCCATACAAACAATCAATCACAAAGGCATGGGGGGGACAGAGGTTTAAATAATGAACATGTAATTAGTGATTGAAACCAGGTGTTTAACTAGACATGGAGCGGTGGGTCGCTCCCGACACCACCAGGTAAAATGTAAAGCGCCAAATTCAAAATCCAAAAGTTGAATTATTAAACATGCACCAATATACAAGTGTTTCATACTCATCAAAAGCTCTGTTTCTTGGCAATATCACAGCGCTGTCAGATTTCAAAAAGGCTTTACGGCGAAAGCTCTACATTTAATTGTTTGAGGGCAGCGCCTCACATACTTTCTCATAGCCATGAATTCATTAGCCAGCGTGGCACACACATAACACATTTCACAGCGAAAACAAATCAATTACCTGTTGAAGAACTTCTGCTGAGGTCATCCTAAGTGTCCAACGAAGACAATCCATGGTTCTTTTGTTAGAAAAAGTCATGTATTATATCCATAAATCTCCATTTGGTTCGCGCGTCATAGTCAGAAACGACAGCCTCCACTAGTCCATTGAAACGTGGCGCGAACTCGTTCATCTTATACCTATAAACTTGTCCAAGAACATTCAAACATAGTTTTAAATGTATCCTTAGGAACACTTTTACGTATATTTACTATTATAAATCAACCGGAATATAAACTGAGCTCTAAAGACGGTAAATAAGACACTGCGCGACTTCTCGGGCGCGCGCCCTGGGTACTGTTGNCATCAAGGGGGGACCCACTTGTTTGGTCGTTTTCTCTGGGCTAATGCATCCAAAATGGAGGGAAACACCATCTCGAGGCTGCTGACATCATAAGGAAGCGATGTGTACTGCATTCATATGCCCTTATATGGTCATTTTCATGAGGGAGGGGTTCCCAAATGAGCAATGTGTCAAAATCACTTTTTCCAGGACAGAAATTCCTCGGGGTTTTGCCTGCCATATCCGTTCTGTTTCACTCACAGACAAATGGTTAACAGTTTTGGAAAATTCAGAGTGTTTCCTATCCAATGGTACTAAATATATGCATATCCTATTTTCTGGGCCTGAATGGGAGGCATTTTACTTTGGGCACGCCAGGCTCTCCAAAACCGTCACCTCGGGAGCTGCTCCCTGAGAAGTTAATTAAAGACAAAAACATAGAAAATTAAAAGTAGATCGGCGGCAGCTAGAAAACCGTCGACATCGACTGCCGAAAGCCGCCCGAACAAGGAGAGGGACCAACTTCGGCTGAAGTCGTGACACTATGAAAATACACACACACAGAGACAGGCACAGACACATGATAACACACACTCTCTACACACACGTACAGATTCACCTCTTGGGGATAATTGACAACATCCGGAAAAATGTAGAGCGCCAAATTCAAAATGCAAATGTAGTATTGTAAAACATTAATAAAAACACAAGTGTTGCACACTCTTCAAAAGCTTAGACCCTTGTCAATCTCACAGCGTTGTCAGATTTCAAAAAGGCTTTACGGCGAAAGCACAACATTTGATTGTCTGAGGACAGCACCCCATGTACTTCCCATATTAGCATAATAATAAAACCAACGCGGATGTCACAAAACACATAAAAAGAGCTAAAATAAATCGCTTACCTTTGATGATCTTCTGCTGAGGGCAATCCGAAGTGTCCAAGCAAGACATCCAATGTTCCTTTTGTTAGAAAAAGTCCCTATTTATATCCATAAATCTCTGTTTGGTTGGCGCGTTCTGTTCCGAAAATCCACCGTTCACTCGCCCAATATAGAAGACAAAGAGACCGGTAAAAGTATACCTATAAACTGTGTCCAAACAAATCAAACCACGTTTATAATCGATCCTTAACTACACTATTATGTTTGTTAACGATTATATTTCACACGGATAATATCCTGAACGATAGTAAAGTAAAATACCGAGGAGCACGCTCCCGGGTCCCTCGCGCCACAGACAGAAATCACTTCCGCACTCCACTTACATAATCTTCTTCTATTCGGCTGTTTTTCAAGGTAAACTCTTGAAATGTTTGACATCTAGTGGAAGCCATAGGTACTGCAACCTGGGTCCTGGATTTCAGCAGATCCCATAGACAACCATTGGAAAAGAAGGCATGTCACAAAAAAACATTTTTCCGGATGGATTTTCTCAGGTTTTTGCATGCCATATCAGTTCTGTTATACTCACAGACATTATTTTAACAGGTTTAGACACTTCAGATTGTTTTCTATCCAATAGTACTAATTATGTGCATATCCTAGTTTCCGGGCCTGAGTGGCAGGCATTTTACTTTGGGCACGCCAGACTCTCCAAAACTCCCAACACTGCCGCCGCTCCCTAACTAGTTTTAAAGGACCCCAGAAAGAGTAGCTGCTGCCTTGGCAATAACTAATGGTAGGTGTGGCCTGCCAGGTGGGATGCAATCCACAAGTGTGCAGTGCCATTTTTGAGAGGGTGGAGAGGAGGATCTGATGGTTCATGGTGTCGAAGGCAGTGGATATATCTAGAAGGATTAGAACAGAGGAGATAGAGCAGCTTTGGCAGTGCGGAGAGCCTCCGTGACACAGAGAAGAGCAGTCTTGGTTTAGTGACCTGTCTTGAAGCCTGACTGGTTAGGGTCAATAAGATCATTCTGAGAGAGAAAGTGAGAAATGTGGTCAGAGACAGCACGATGAAGTGTTTTGGAAAGAAAAGAAAGAAGGGATACCGGTCTGTAGTTTTTGACGTTAGTGGAGTCGGGTGTTGGTTTCTTGACGAGGGGAGCGACTCAGGCCATTTTGAAGTCAGAGAGGATGCAGTGGTCAGGTATGAGTTGATGAGGGAAGTGAGGATAGGGAGAAGGTCTCCAGAGATGGTCTGGAGAAGGGAGGAGAGGATGGGGTCGAGCGGGCAGGTTTTCGGGCAGCCGGACCTCACTAGTCACAGGAGGGTGAAGGGTAGTTCTGTGTGAGTGGGACCAGTGCACTCAATAGGCTAAGTGAATGAGGAGCGGATGTCGTCAATCCTCTTTTCAAAAGTGTTTGACAGAGTAGTCGTCAGAGAGAGAGGGGTGGAGGATTAAGGAGGAAGGAGAAGTTGGAAAATAGTTTCCTAGAGGCAGAAGCTTGACATTTAGAGTGACAGAAAGTGGCTTTAGCAGTGGATACAGAGGAAGAGAAGTTAGAGAGGATGCTGTGAAAGGATAATAGGTCCTCCGGAAGTTTAGTTTTCCTCCATTTTTGCTCAGCTGCCCGCAGCCCTGTTCTGTTAGCTCGCAATGAGTCCCTCAGCCACACAGCAAGAGGGGAAAACCGAGCTGGCCGGGAGGAAGGGGGAATGTGAGAATCATAGGATGCGGAAAGGAAGGAGAGTAGGGTCGAAGAGGTAGAATCAGGAGACTGGAGGGAGAAGGATTTAGCAGAAGGGAGAGATGATAGGATAGAAGAGGAGAGAGTAGTGGGAGATAGATATTGCGATTGCACAATAACTTTTGGGTAGGGGCTGAGTGGCTAGGGTTAGAGGAAAGTGAGACAGAAAAGGAAACAAAGTAGTGATCAGAGACCTGGAGGGGTTTGCAGTGAGATTATTAGACGAACAGCCTCTAGTAAAGTTGAGGTCAAGCGTGTTGCCTGCATTATGAATGAGAGGGGACTGGGAAAGGGTGAGGTCATAAGAGTCAAGGAGGGGAAAGAGAGAGTTGGAAAGAAATGAATTGAAGGCAGACGTCGCCAAGTACGAAGAGCAGTGAGCCATCGTCAGGAAAATAGCTTATCAAGGTGTCAAGCTTTTTGAGGACCTCTCTAAGGGCACCTGGTGGGCGATAGATGACAACAATGTTAACAGAGGAGGTAAAGTAAAAGGCACCAGTACGGAGTAGAGAGGCCCCGGTACGGAGTAGAGAGGCACCGGTACGGAGTAGAGAGGCACCGGTACGGAGTAGAGTGTTAACAGAAGGTAAAGTTAAAGGTGCTTCATTCTAGAGCTAGAGGACCTCAGGAGTGATAGGTATCATAGTTGTCTTTATCTGTTGTTGTCTAGTACTGTCTTTTTGCTAGACTTTAAGTGCTGCCTGTGTTCCCAGTAGCCTACTTGGTGTGTGAACTTTAACTTGCAGATGATTGTTGACACATCAAAGAGGATCAAGGGACAGGGCAATTTGTGACTGTTGTGGTTTGGGTAATCAGTGGCTGTATTGGAGGGGGAGTGGTTTCTCCTCTCCTAGGCAATCAGCAATTAGTACTGGGAGGTGTGCTCTTCACCTTTGCAAGGCAATTTTCAATTAGTATTAGTACTTCAGTCTCCCCTTTTTTCTCAGCAGCAGCTGTAAGAGGCGGTCTCATGGCAAAACTAAGACCGTTGCCTAAACAAAGACTGTTCTACCGAGTTGTTCGAGGAAGGAAAGAGAGTAAGGCTCCACACAACTCTCTCACTTAAGTATCTTACCTAGTTTTTTTTTACAGATTATCTCATTTTGCTCTTTTGTACCTTGTACCTGGCAACTGTGTGTGTGGGTTTTCTGTTGGCTCCTCTCCCTGTGGCTTTACAGACGCTCCCTTGGCTGAAACCCTTCTAATTTAGTTTACCCAGGTGCACAACCCATGTGGAATTCCTGGTCTCTGGCAGCGTTTGACACTGCCCATTGGTTCATCTAAGCCTATGCTGCCCTTCAGTCCCATTACTTTTTGGCCCTGACAGGAACATGGATTACCCCAGAGAACACTGCTGCTCTCTCCATATGACTATGTTTTCTCTCATAGACCAAGAGCATCTAGTTGTCGCGGTGGTGGCACAGGGCTACTAATTTATCCTAACTGGAGATCTCCCTCTCTCACCTGTTCATCTCCTAATTTGAATTCCATGCTGTCACTGTCACTTGTACACTCAAGCTTAACACCCTCTCTACTCCGTACCGGTGCCTCTACTCCGTACCGGTGCCTCTACTCCGTACCGGTGCCTCTACTCCGTACCGGTGCCTCTACTCCGTACCGGTGCCTCTACTCCGTACCGGTGCCTCTACTCCGTACCGGTGCCTCTCTACTCCGTACCGGTGCCTCTGTACCGGTGCCTCTTACTTTTCCAAATGACTCTTAACAAAGACTTGGAAATAACAGGAATCATGTTGCCATGCAAACCATGCAACTTGCTTTTGAATCGGCGAGACAGCTGGAAGGTGTGAGGTCTGAAAATGACATGGCACGGTTTGAATGCGTCTCTATTGATTTCCAATCATCTGCAATTAACCGGGCCGTGTCAGTGCAGAAGTGGGAAGTAAACGGAGAAATGCCCATCGGAATATGTTTGGTTTCACAGCACGCTATTGCTTTCCATTCACACTCCCTGACTGTAAAATTATTTTCCCATGTGAGGATGTTGATGGGTAAAGGTTTTTGAATTATTTTCTTAGCAGCAAATTGTCCCCCATTGTTTTCTGTTTTTTAAAGTACCTGTAACTTGAATATACAGCAATATGAAAATGCTTTGTGAACATGCATGAAATTACCCTGCCGTCTCTTTCTCTCTTTCTCTGGAAGACTTGGCACTTACTAGCCTAGCTGACAATGAGTCTAATTGCAGTGTGTGGGGTTTTGTCAATGACAGACAGAATTGTGTGCAGGCACAGCTCGCTGACATCATCATCATCACAGTGCCTGGGCTAATAGAATAGGCTTTGATTAAATTGTGTTAATGAGCAACTGGATCTGGCTGCTGGGTAATTGAATTAGAACCTTGCTCAACCTCCAATGGGACGACAGGAGCAACAGCTGCTGGGAGCTAGGAGGACGGGAGGGAGAAAGCGAGGTTATATATAGAGAGAAAAAGGATAAGGAGAAAATTAGACATAGAGAATAGAAACATAGGATAAGGCAAGAGAGCGAGAACCCTAACCGGACAAAGGAGAGAACTCACCAGGCAAAGTAATGTTGAATAAATTTTTATCGCCGCCATATTTGATATTTTATCATCACACTAATGTTTTTTGGGCTGAATTTACTACAAGATTGGGCTTTAGCCCGGTTGGCTGCACTCTGGTGACACCGCACACGTTTTTTTCAAGATTCTCTCTCCCATTCTCAGACACACACAGATAAAGGTCTTATCCCCGAGGGGCCATGCAGCACATCTGAAGTGGACCGCCTTATCAATCCCCTCCATCAACTAGCCTGGATGAGAGGAGGGAGAAGAAGACTGAGGAAAGATGCTGTGTACATAGGAACTAGGGAGAGTCAGAAAAAAGGAGAGAATGAATGGTAGGCGGAGGAGGGGAAGGAGACATGAAGGAGGAGGGGAAGGAAACATGGAGGAGGCATGAAGGTAGGAGGGGAAGGAGACAGGAGGGTAGGAGGAGGAGGGGAAGGAGACTGCATGGTTAAAGGTGGAAGGAGACCGGAGAAGTGGCGACCCGTCATTCAGGGCAGGTGAGAGCCCCACCTGTTTTGAGCCCCACATTTTTTTAGAAAAAACAATAATTTAAACAAAAATATGGCCACAGATAAAATGTCATGCCCTGATCCGTTTCACCTGTCCTTGTGCTAATTGAGTCTCTGCAGGTTCCTGTGGTATTGTGAGTCTCTTGGCTCCAGCGACACAATTCCTTGATTGACTGGTCTACTGGTGCCATCGTGGGCTGGAGCCCGTTCTGACACACTCATTTCCATCAGGCCATCAGACTGTTATCCATCAGACTGTTAAACAGCCATCACTAACATTGAGTGGCTGCTGCCAACATACTGACTTAAATCTCTAGCCACTTTAAATAATAGGAATTTAATGTAACAAATGTATCAATAGCCACTTTAAACAATTTTGTATATAATGTTTACATATCCTACATTACTCATCTCATATGTATATACTGTACTCCATACCATCTACTGCATCTTGCCTACGCCGGTCAGCCATTGCTCATCCATATATTTATATGTACATACTCGTATTCATTCCTTTACTCTTGTGTGTGTATAAGGTAGTTGTTGTGAATTTGTTAGATTACTTGTTAGATACTACTGCATGGTCGGAACTAGAAGCACAAGCATTTCACTACACTCGCATTAACATCTGCTAACCATGTGTATGTGACAAATAAAATTTGATTTGATTTGCCTGAAATCAGCTCTGCCTGCCCCGGGACTTCTTCCTAGAGGCTTGAAAATTGCCCCGGACCTCTCCGCAATTCCCGCGGAGTACCAGGACCTCCGGGAGGGGTTCAGTAAGGCCCGGGCCACTTCGCTTCCGCAACGCCGTTCGGTACCCAAGAATGTTAAGCCGGATGAGCTGGCACGCCGCTATAGCCCCGCAGCTACACCCCCGGAAGCCGTGACCTTTCCCTCCTGTTCCAAGATCATTAGCCCCTCTGCTGTTCATCCTTTGTTTCCCCGTACCCTCTGTATACTTCCTACTTTCATGTGTCTAGATGTAAACCCATATCTTACAGCCCTTTGTCTCCTGTTTCCAGGTCCACCCATCTCCCCGTCTCATCAACGGCCAACCGGCGTACAGGGTGAGACGTTTCCTGAAGGTTTGACCTTGGAGGGTTATGGCTCGGAGGAGAGGTGCTGGGTCTCCACTAGGGACATCATGGACCCAGGCCTCATCTCTGAATTCCAACTCCGGCACCCCGCTCAACCAGGTATGTGCCCAGGGAGGACGCCAAGTGGCATCCCTAGAGAGGGGGGGGGGGTACTGTCATGCCCTGATCTGTTTCACCTGTCCTTGTGATTGTCTCCACCCCCCTCCAAGTGTCGCCCATCTACCCCATTATTCCCTGTGTATTTATACCTTTGTTCTCTGTCTGTTGCCGGTTCGTCTTGTTTGTCAAGTCAACCTGTGTTTTTCTCTGCTTCTGCTTTTCCACAGTCTCTATTTTTTTTACCCTTGCCTGTCCGGACTCTGAGCCCACCTGTCTGACCACTCTGCCTAACCCTGAACCTGCTGTCCTGTACCGTTGCGCCTAACTCTGGATTACCAACCTCTGCCTGACCCTGAGCCTGCCTGCCGTCCTGTACCTTTGCCCCACTACTCTGGATTATCGACACCTGCCTGCCTTGCGCTGTCGTTTGCCTGCCCCCGTTGCTGTAATAAACATTGTTACTTCAACACAGTCTGCACTTGGGTCTTACCTATCATGTCAACATCTTACTTTCAAAATCTTAGCTAGCGGTCATCATCATAAATCAAGTCGACAATCTACTGGCAAATCCTTTTTAATCCTTGTTATATGAAGAGAAATAATGAAGATAAATGATAGATAAAACGTATCGGTGCTCATCGGCCATTGGACATAAACATTACACAACAAGTGGCTAACCGCAAGCATCGCAACTGGAAAGTCAGACTGAGAAAATACATTTTGAACGGTCATCCAACTCAGAATTGTAAATCTTTTTCTTTTACAAAATTTCCCGATGAAGGACCACTGCGCACAACAAGGTGAGTCCAAAAATGTCTTATGCTGCTGCATAAATGATGTAATATGTCAGGGAGATATCAGCTATGTATTTTAAAAAGGCAGTAAACGAGGCTGAATGAATTGTTTCGCTGCCAGTGGTAAGGATTCACTCCTATCACATATGCTCCCTCTCCGGCCTCAAGGTCACCAGGCTGCTCATTATGGCGCACACCTGTCACCAACGTTACGCACACCTGCGTGTCGTCAGACTCACCTGGACTCCATCACTTCCCTGATTACCTTCCCTATATATGTCACTCCCTTTGGTTCCTTCCCCAGGCGTCATTGTTTCTGTTTCGTGTTTGTGCCTGTGCGTTGTCTGTGTTTTGTATTATGTTCAATGTTTTTATTATAAAACACTCACTCCCTGAACTTGCTTCCCGACTCTCCTCTCACGTCGTTACAACTCTATTGTGCTGGAAGGAAAGCTTTGCTGTTGGGACAGCTTTATGTAGGCTCCAACAGTTTGTGGGCACCGCTTGTCACTGTTAAAGTGCAATTAATGTATTGTTTAGTGTTGTGTAGTGGCTTTGCTGGCAAAACATTTTTTGGGAGTTTGCCCCACCAACATTTACATACTAAAATCACCACTGGACAGGAGGGTTAAATGTAGGAGGAGGGGAAGGAGACAGGAAGGTAGAAGGGGACAGGAGGGTTGAAGGAGACAGGAGTTAAAAATGAGGGGAAGGGGACAGGAGTGTAGAAGGAAGAGGGGAAGGACACAGGTAGAGCAAATAAAAAAATAGAGAGAGGAGTGGGAGAAGAGAGGAGGAGAAGGGAGGATGACATAGCGATTGAGGACAGGTGCTGTACACAGAGTGTGAGGGAGGGGTACGGGGAAAAGCCCTGAGAGAGAGTGTCCAGGAGAAACAGCTTGAAGATGGGTCCTGCTTTATTCTGTGTTACATTACACCGCTGGAAAAAAGACTCTGACATCCTTTAAAGTCATTACAGAGACTCAATGGCCAACCGAGCTCCTTAACCCCTCTCATCTGGTGTACAGTGTGTGTGTGAGATCAAATGAAAGTGGTACATCACGTAATCCACAGTCTTATCTCCTTACTCTCTTTCTTTTCTCCCTCGTTCTTAAGCATCGTCCTTTCCCTTATCCTCACTGCTTTTCCCGCTTATTGCGGCCCTCCCGAGCTTTGGCTTAATTCCTCATTGTTACGTATTTAGGAACGGGAAGCTTCTCTTCGTCTGCAGTAGGGGTTTGTGGATTCAGTGTAATCTCTCTCTCGCACTCGCTCTCTCTATCCAGTGCTTAATGTCCATTAACCAGTAGTGTGATTCATTAAGCAATGAAAATGTAAAGTGAATCTCTTAATCCATTTAACAAAGCTAACCATGACAGGTATGGGAAAAATATGAATCACCATCTTTCTGTATGATTTTGCAGAAATGTTGCCATGTACTCTACTAAAGATCTGCAGTAGGGGGAAACGGTGCCACTGTCCTCCCCACGGCAGTTATTATTTTTGTTTTGTTGCAGGAGGAAAGGTGTGGGCTACTGGGGGAACTCAAGGTAAATGACGTCCTTGGAAAAAAAAGTGTTCATTGTTTACAGTAACTTCTTTGTTGTTGTAATATCGCAAACGGACAAGGTAGTTTCATCATTAATGACTCCAACTTTAAAGCCCATGTTTCACTTTAAAACCCCCCAAACAATAATGAGTAGTGCATAGATGTAAGAATCTGATATGTCAATTATTTTTTCAATCCGACATTGTTAATTAAAGATATAAATATGAAATTGTGTACAGGCTTGACGTAGATTCAGGTGAATACTTTTGGAACGCTGAGCCATTGACTACCTGGCTGCACCAGATGGCAGTGTGACAATGTTTTTCTTTTTTACAATGAAGCACCTGACTACAGTCATATTGTTTTGAACCTAGAAGAAAACCTATAGATGGGAGTAGGCAAGGAGGAGTCGTAGTGTCTAGTAGTATGGTAAGAAGTAAGGTAAGTTACTGAGTGTCTTTGATAACTTCCTAGTTGGTTAGCTAGCTGCATTTTACACTTAGCTAGCTAGATAATGAACTGCAATTATCATATACCATTATTATCTAACTAGCTACAGTAGCTAAATATCTGTCAGATGTAAAGTAAGCAGGATCGTGTCATGTCAGAAACAATGCATGTTGGCTAGCTAGTTCACATTAGCTAGATCACGTTAACTAGCTAGTGAGCTAATGCCTACAGATGTAACTCTGAGGTGAACCCTAATTTCTGAATTAAGCTATAGAGTCGATACCTGTAGAATTAATAGGGTTATCATTTAGCTACCTAGGCTAATATCCTATTTGAAGCAGTTTGGCTGCAAAGTTAACCCAGTCTCCAATTTGGACTCCTGACCAATGGACAAACTTCCACCGGTCTAATGTCCATTGCTCGTGTTTCTTGGCCCAAGCAAGTGTCTTCTTATTGGTGTCCTTTAGTAGTGGTTTCTTTTCAGCACTTTGACCATGAAGACCTAATTCTCACAGTCTCCTCTGAACAGTTGATGTTGAGATGTGTCTTTTACTTGAACTCTGTGAAGCATTTATTTGGGCTGCAATTTCTAAGGCTTGTAACTCTAATGAACTTATCCTCTGCAGCAGAGGTAACTCTGGGTCTTCCTTTCCTGTGGTGGTCCTCATGAGAGCCAGTTTCATCATAGCGCTTGATGGTTTTTGCGACTGCACTTGAAGAAACTTTCAGTTCTTGAAATGTTCCAGATTGACTGACCTTCATGTCTTAAAGTAATGATGGACTGTCGTTTCTCTTTGCTTATTTGAGATGTTCTTGCCATAATATGGACTTTGTCTATTACCAAATAGAGCTATCTTCTGTATACCACCCCTACCTTGTCGCAACACAACTGATTGGCTCAAACGCATTAAGAAGGAAAGAAATTCCACAAATGAACTTTTAACAAGGCTCACCTGTTAATTGAAATGCATTCCAGGTGACTACCTCATGAAGCTGATTGAGAGAATGCCAAGAGTGTGCAAAGCTGTCATCAAGGCAAAGGGTGGCTCATTTGAAGAATCTCAAATACAAAATATATTTTGATTGGTTTAACACTTTTTTTGGTTACTACATTTATTTTTATTTCACCTTTATTTAACCAGGTAGGCAAGTTGAGAACAAGTTCTCATTTACAACTGCGACCTGGCCAAGATAAATCAAAGCAGTTCGACACATACAACAACACTGAGTTACACATGGAGTAAAACAAACATACAGTAGAAAAACAAATCTATCTGCAAATGAGGTAAGATAAGGAAGGTAAGGCAAAAAATAGGCCATGGTGGCAAAGTAATTACAATATAGCATATAAACACTGGAATGGTAGATGTGCAGTAGATAAATGTGCAATGTAGAAAAACTGGGGTGCAAGGGAACAAGATAAATAAATATGGTAGGGGATGAGGTAGTTGGTTGGGCTATTTACAGATGGGCTATATACAGGTGCAGGGGTCTGTGAGCTGCTCTGACAGCTGGTGCTTAAAGCTGGTGAGGGAGATAAGTGTCTCCAGTTTCAGAGATTTTGTAGTTCATTCCAGTCATTGGCAGCAGAGAACTGGAAGGAAAGTCAGCCAAAGGAGGAATTGGCTTTGGGGGTGACCAGTGAGATATACCTGCTGGAGCGCGTGCTATGGGTGCGTGCTGCTATGGTGGCCAGCGAGCTGAGATAAGGCGGGGCTATACCTAGCAGGGACTTGTAGATGACCTGGAGCCAATGGGTATGGCGACGAGTGTAAAGCGAGGGCCAGCCAACGAGAGCGTACAGGTCGCAGTGGTGGGTGGTATATGGGGCCTTAGTGACAAAATGGATGGCACTGTGATAGACTGCATCCAATTTGTTGAGTACAGTATTGGAGGCTATTTTGTAAATGACATCACCGAAGTCGAGGATCGGTAGGATGGTCAGTTTTACGAGGGTATGTATGCCAGCATGAGTGAAGGATGCTTTGTTGCGAAATAGGAAGCCAATTCTAGATTTAATTTGGGATTGGAGATGTTTGATGTGAGTCTGGAAGGAGAGTTTACAGTCTAACCAGACACCTAGGTATTTGTAGTTGTCCACATAATCTAAGACAGAACCGTCCAGAGTAGTGATGCTGGACGGGCGGGCGGGTGCGGGCAGCGATCGGTTGAAGAGGATGCATTTAGTTTTACTTGCATTTAAGAGCAGTTGGAGGCCACGGAAGGAGAGTAATATGGCCTTGAAGCTTGTCTGGAGGTTAGTTAACACAGTGTCCAAAGAAGGGCCAGAAGTATACAGAATGGTGTCGTCTGCGTAAAGGTGGATCAGAGACTCACCATCAGCAAGAGCGACATCATTGATGTATACAGAGAAGAGAGTCGGCCCAAGAATTGAACCCTGTGGCACCCCCATAGAGACTGCCAGAGGCCCGGACAACAGGCCCTCCGATTTGACACACTGAACTCTATCGGAGAAGTAGTTGGTGAACCATGCGAGGCAATTATTTGAGAAACCAAGGCTGTCGAGTCTGCCGATAAGGATGTGGTGATTGACAGAGTCGAAAGCCTTGGCCAGATCAATGAAAACGGCTGCACAGTAATCTCTTATCGATGGCGGTTATGATGTCGTTTAGGACCTTGAGCGTGGCTGAGGTGCACCCATGCCCAGCTATGAAACCAGATTGATTCCATATGTGTTATTCCATCGTTTTGATGTCTTCACTATTATTCTACAATGTAGAAAATAGTAAAAATAAAGAAAAACCCTTGAATTAGTAGGTGTGTCCAAACTTTGGACTGGTACTGTATATTTTTTTTGACCCCCAATTAAGAATCACTATTCAATGCGTTTGTATGGGTTAATAACAGTAAGGCCCAATACAGTTGTTCATCAAATAATTGTCTTATATATGCTTTTGATACTTCAAGGGGTCTTAAAATTCTAAATCAAATAGCAAAATGATCCTTTGTATGACCTTCTCCAAACAATTCCATGTATCTTAGTAGTACCCCCGGCTTAGACAGGGCTTAGACTCTTATGGGTTAAGGTAAGGATGTGAAGCCTTCATTAAGTTTAGTGTGTGAACTAAATAGATCCATAGACAAGACAATAGACGAGACTCCCAGTCTGGCCGGACAGACAGGAAAAAGACTGAGATGGGAGTGAGAGGGGAGACTTGACCAGGGGCTTGTGGTTAATTTGCTAGAGCATGGCGTGTGCAATACCATGGTTGTGGGTTCGATTCCCACTGGGGGCCAGTAAGGGGAAAAAAAGTATGAAAATGTAAGCACTCGTTACTGTAAGTTGCTCTGGATAACAGTGTCTGCTAAATGACTTAAATGTTAAATAACATGTCAGAATCGCCTAGCATGAGGACATACCTTCAGAGACCTTCAGCAATGTTACTAGTTCCTTTTTTATTTAGCAAATATTTGTCTTACTTTTTAACTCTGCAATGGGCTTGTAAGTAAGCATTTCACTGTAAAGTTTACACCTGTTGTATTCGATGCATGCAACCAATACAATTCAATTATATTTTATTTGTAGCATTTATCCACAACTCACCTCATAGCCGTTCTATAGCATGCCATGCCTAATGGAAATACAATGGATATTTCACCACTGGCATAACAATGTTAGCCAATGGTACAGTATAGGCCTATAGCTCTAATGACATCACTCAGTCATCTCAAACCAGTATATAACCAGCAATTTCACAACAACAATGAACACAGACGATGTTAAACAAATGGCAAACGCATACTCTTACATCCTCGTTTTGATAAAATCCCATGAAATTGATTCTGTTTATCCGTGGATGACTCTCTCTTTCTCTCTCTGCATTTTCTTCCCTCCCGCCATACCTGTAATTTATGTTTGTGTGGCTATTTCACGCTTCATTTGCTGCTCATCGTGCTTCATTAATAAACAAGACCTGCTGTTGCTACGTGGGTAGGCTCTGGTAGGCTAAGTGTATATTGATGTGTATATTGATGTGTATGCAGGGCTCATCTGTAAAAGAGACCTTGGAATAAAGGTGAAGTAAAAAGCTCTCTCTGCTTAGCCTCTCTCTGCCAGCTAGACACCTCTATTTCAGTCCGCTTTCACGACAAAAGACGGGAGTGCTTAGGCGGGATTAGCCGCACAATGCACTTTGCTTATGCACCTTATGTATGCCTATATACTGTAGTAAGCCTATATTTAAAGTATCTCTTTCCCTCTTTTGGTGTTACCTTTGAAGCACCTTTTGATATGTTTTTAAGCACTTTTTCAAAATTTTTCCCCCATAGTCCCCCAACAATGGCTGACTATTTCCATTGCCATCCAACAGTAACAGAGTATCTTCTGTCCGTCTAATACATATATCCTTTCAGCTAATAGTCTATCCATAGTAATATCACTGTTTGTGTGCTCATGCGCACAAGCGAGTGTATGCCTTTGTGTGTGTGTGTCTCTCTCTCTCTAGTTGCTGCAGGTGTTGAGAGATAGACACATGTTGACCCAGATACAACAGTCTGTTTCACATAGTCCACTTCCTTACTAATGTGTGAGTCAATTTGTGATCTGCAAAAATATTGGACATGCAGTGTTTTACAGCTGGGGCACAGAATTAAACACTGACACTTTTCTTCATAACATCCCTCCCCAAATGACCTATGTAACGATGAAACAATCTCTGTGAGAGCTTTAGGACCCAAACCCTGACCCGTAGTGGCCCCCTCCGGTTTTAGTAGCTCCATAGGGGGCTACCACCAACACCTGTTGTGTCAAATTAGAATGATGCCATTGCTAACACCGTAAGTTAACATTAGTAATGAACTAGTTTAAAAGTACTGTACGCACATCCAGTAACTTGCAGGTGCAGGGTACAAAAGGTTAGCCTGGTCCCAGATCTGTCTGTGCTTTTCCCTACTCCATTGTCAAGCCAGACATGTTTGGCATGACAATTCCATAAGGAGTTGGCAAGATACAGTTGAAGTCGGAAGTTTACATACACTTAGGTTGGAGTCATTAAAACTTGTTTTTCAACCACTCCACAAATTTCTTGTTAACAAACTACAGTTTTGACAAGTCGGTTAAGACATCTACTTTGTGCATGATGCAAGTAATTTTTACAACAGTTGTTTACAGACAGATTATTTCACTTATAATTCACTGTATCACAATTCCAGTGGGTCAGAAGTTTACATACACTAAGTTGACTGTGCCTTTGAACAGCTTGGAAAATTATGTAATGGCTTTAGAAGCTTCTGTTAGGCTAATTGACATAATTTTAGTCAATTAGAAGTGTACCTGTGGATGTATTTCAAGGCCGACCTTCAAACTCAGTGCCTCTTTGCTTGACATCATGGGAAAATCAAAAGAAATCAGCCAAGACCTTAGAAAAAAGATTGTAGACCTCCACAAGTCTGGTTCGTCCTTGGAAGCATTTTCCAAATGCCTGAAGGTACATCGTTCATCTGTACAAACAATAGTACGCAAGCATAAACACCATGGGACCACGCAGCTGTCATACCGCTCAGGAAGGAGACGCGTTCTGTCTCCTCGAGATGAACATGCTTTGGTGCGAAAAGTGCAAATCAATCCCAGAACAATAGCAAAGGACCTTGTGAAGATGCTGGAGGAAATAGCCTTCATTTCTCAGAACAAGAATAGACTGACGAGTTCCAGAAGAAAGATCTTTGTTTCTGGCCATTTTGAGCCTGTAATCAAACCCACAAATGCTAATGCTCCAGATACTCAACTAGTCTAAAGAAGGCTTCTTTAATCAGAACAACAGTTTTCAGCTGTGCTAACATAATGGCAAAAGGGTTTTCTAATGATCAATTAGCCTTTTAAAATGATAAACTTGGATTAGCTAACACAATGTGCTATTGGAACACAGGAGTGATGGCTGCTGATAATGGGCCTCTGTACGCCTATGTAGATATTCCAATTTCAATGTGTTTGATGCCATTCCATTATAATGAGCCGTCCTCCCCTCAGCAGCCTCCACTGCTGTACATATATACTACTATAGTAGCTGAGTGTTGTATTACGGTTGCTTTCCTGTAACTTGGTTACGCTACTCTGTGCTTGTGTCATGAAAGGCTTGTTATTATATTTTGTGGAATTGCCCATTGTTGTATGAATGAGATTAAAACATGAACACACATTGAAAAACTAGTTTGGTTCGGCTATTCAAACACAACAGAAGGTATGGCAGTGCATTGCCTAGTCCTACATACAGTGAGGGAAAAAAGTATTTGATCCCCTTCTGATTTTGCACGTTTGCCCACTGACAAATAAATGATCAGTCTATAATTTTAATGGTAGGTTTATTTGAACAGTGAGAGACAGAATAACAACAAAAAAATCCAGAAAAACGCATGTGGAAAATGTTATAAATTGATTTGCATTTTAATGAGGGAAATAAGTATTTGACCCCCTCTCAATCAGAAAGATTTCTGTCTCCCAGGTGTCTTTTATACAGGTAATGAGCTGAGATTAGGAGCACACTCTTAAAGGGAGTGCTCCTAATCGCAGTGTGTTACCTGTATAAAAGACACCTGTCCACAGAAGCAATCAATCAATCAGATTCCAAACTCTCCACCATGGCCAAGACCAAAGAGCTCTCCAAGGATGTCAGGGACAAGATTGTAGACCTACACAAGGCTGGAATGGGCTACAAGACCATCGCCAAGCAGCTTGGTGAGAAGGTGACAACAGTTGGTGCGATTATTCGCAAATGGAAGAAACACAAAAGAACTGTCAATCTCCCTCGGACTGGGGCTCCATGCAAGATCTCACCTCGTGGAGTTGCAATGATCATGAGAACGGTGAGGAATCAGCCCAGAACTACACGGGAGGATCTTGTCAATGATCTCAAGGCAGCTGGGACCATAGTCACCAAGAAAACAATTGGTAACACACTACGCCGTGAAGGACTGAAATCCTGCAGCGCCTGCAAGGTTCCCCTGCTCAAGAAAGCACATATACATGTCTGAAGTTTGCCAATGAACATCTGAATGATTCAGAGGACAACTGGGTGAAAGTGTTGTGGTCAGATGAGACCAAAATGGAGCTCTTTGGCATCAACTCAACTCGCC
>QNTS01002613.1:111750-123069 GCA_003317085.1 Hucho hucho
TTGGTGACTATGGTCCCAGCTGCCTTGAGATCATTGACAAGATCCTCCCGTGTAGTTCTGGGCTGATTCCTCACCGTTCTCATGATCATTGCAACTCCACGAGGAGAGATCTTGCATGGAGCCCCAGTCCGAGGGAGATTGACAGTTCTTTTGTGTTTCTTCCATTTGCGAATAATCGCACCAACTGTTGTCACCTTCTCACCAAGCTGCTTGGCGATGGTCTTGTAGCTCATTCCAGCCTTGTGTAGGTCTACAATCTTGTCCCTGACATCCTTGGAGAGCTCTTTGGTCTTGGCCATGGTGGAGAGTTTGGAATCTGATTGATTGATTGCTTCTGTGGACAGGTGTCTTTTATACAGGTAACAAAATTAGATTAGGAGCACTCCCTTTAAGAGTGTGCTCCTAATCTCAGCTCATTACCTGTATAAAAGACACCTGGAAGCCAGAAATCTTTCTGATTGAGAGGGGGTCAAATACTTATTTCCCTCATTAAAATGCAAATCAATGTATAACTTTTTTCACATGCGTTTTTCTGGATTTTTTTGTTGTTATTCTGTCTCTCACTGTTCAAATAAATCTACCATTAAAATTATAGACTAATCATTTCTTTGTCAGTGGGCAAACGTACAAAATCAGAAGGGGATCAAATACTTTTTTCACTGTATCTGTCGTTTTGTCAGGCTACAAGCTAGCTCTGCTTGGTGCCTGGATTGATGCACAGTGGCACACCATAATAGGCTTCCATTCTGCAACTTCATGTCACCAAGTTCATTAGGAACACACACGGACACACACATACTCCACCTTACTCAAGGGTGTAAACAAGGCCAAATTCTTCCAGACAGTGGGTCTGTGGAGTGTTGGCAATGGCTTCTGGTGTGTGTGTCTGTGTGTGTGCGCGTGCGTGCACGTGTTTGTGCGTAAACACGCATTCAAGTGTGAATGTGTTGTGCATGGATGGTGCACCCATCTGCCGTGCTTGGCGTTAGGGTAGGACTCTGGCATATACCCTGGCTCCCATGCTGTGCTGCTGTGGCTATGGCTGTGTGTGTTTGAGTGTGTCTGCCTGGATCTGTCTGTTTCCTCTGTCCTTTGCCTGTTGCGTCTGTAGTCTGTATTCCTGCATGTGGAGTGTGTCTGTGTCAGTAGCTCTGTCTTTTCTCACTTTCTCTATTACTGTTGTGTCTCTAACTGGATCCTTACTATGGACCTTGTCTTTAGGTGTTTCTGTCTGTGTCCTTGTCTGTATGTCTATGTCGGTGTCTGTTTCCATATCTGTGCCTAGGCTGTATCTGTGGATTGCAGTTAGTTCAGGTGGGACTTGTTCAGGTCGGAATGGGGGCGTGCCATCAGGCAGCCATTGAGATGTGACTAGCTAACGCTAACCGCTAACGGTTCTACACCCTAGGGCTGCTGAGTCATCTTGTAGAAAGCCCAACACTAAACACCTTCAGACAGTCCCCCTGACGTCTGCATGTTCCCAGTTTAGTTGAAGTCACCTTCAGTGACCCTCCGCAGCTCTGCTTCAAACAATTATTTTAATCTGGTTCAGGCACAGTTTCCCTTTTGTGTTGTGACTGGCTGGCTGGCTGGCTGACTGACTGACTGGCTGGATGCCTGACTGACTGTCTGACTGGCTGGCTGGGTGGCTGGCTGCCTGTTTGACTGGCTGGCTGACATTCACCCACACACAAAACACACACACACAAGCCAGCCCTCAAACTGCAGCATCAAAACAGTCACATTAAGTTAACACTAGCACTTACAGTAGCATTAACTCTTACTCCTAACTTACCCAAACACACTCACATATTTAAAAAGAAATCCAGTGCAAACATTCTCACAGATGTGCACAAAAGTCTTCAGTGCACACACACACTTGAACTTCAGACACACTCCAACACTCACTCCCTCCAAGAGCTCACTCAAGCTAACACATTCACTCGTCTCACACACTCCAGGCTGGAAGTGCAGGGTGTGTTGCACCTGGCCTGTCTTTCACTCTCTGTGTCTCTGTGTGTAGTGAGCTGAGGTAACACCTTTGCTGATGTGGCCATGGTAGAGGAATCATTTGGGGAGAACATGTTATTAAAGGTGTTACCTCAGCTGACTACACAGGGATGGATCAGTAAGTATGTAGTAGTAGTTGTTGTAGTGGTGGTATGTGGTGGTAGTAGTAGTAGTAGAAGTAGTAGAAGTAGTAGTAGTTTGTTTTTGTTGCTCTTGTTGTTGTTGTACAGCAGTTATGAACAAGTAATGTTATACTTGGGTCGTATTCACAGTTTTTTTCAAATAGACAAGACTGTCCTTTATCCTTAGAGAGGGAGAGGGAGTGATAGAGAGTGAAATAAAGTGAGAAAAGAGAGAGGGAGAGGGGGGAGAGAGAGAGGGAGGAGAGGGGGGAGAGAGCGAGAGAAAAAGGGAGAGAGAAAGAGAGAAAGAGAGGTAGAGAGAGAGAGAGAGAAAGAAAGTGAGAGAGAAAGACAGAGAGAGAGCAGCAGACTGATAGATTAGGCGAGTCATCTTTAGTGCCATTGCAAACATTTCCACAACCGGTGAACATTGAGACGGAGAAAAACAACCTGGCAATAAGGGAAAAGTGTAACGTCTGCTTCCAACTCACACTCTCAAACACATAGATCCCCTGAACGCAGCTCACTTCTTAGCCCACTTTCCAGCTCACACTGTCAGACATGTAGATCCCCTGAACGCAGCTCACTCTCCAGATCCCAATCTCCTGAATGCTGATCACGTTCACATACCTGTATGTCATTTACACACACTATTTAGTTCAGTTCTTTGCACCCCATCATTGTGAGGTATTGTTTGTTTTGATACACGTTCTATTCTGAGCTCTGTTAATTTCCATATTAGTCCTCCTGTGTATCATAGTTTTTGGCCATCCTCACTAATGATGCCTTTTTGCCTATTCCCTGCCTGTACTTTTGCCTATCAGATTTCCGGTCATCAACCTCTTGCCTGATCTCCCGGACTACGTTATTAGCCTTTTCCCTGCCTGTACTGTTACCTTTTTGGAGTCCCTGTGTATGACCTTCTGCCTGCCCCTGGACCCAGCTACCTGCCTCCTCCTGTGGTCCTTTACTAATAAACGCCTGCTGCGCCCTGCACTTGAAACCAGCTCTCTGTCTCCCCTCGTACTCATTACAAAAAGTAGGATTTTATCAGCCATTTCCTTTCCATCCGTCGGCACCCAGCCTCCCCTGAATCGCTCAAATGTGTGAAATGTATCTGTTTTCCTTGCTGGGAGTTAACCAAATGTGTGTGTTCCTCCCGCTCTCTGACAGCTCGGCTTATGGCCACGTGCTGGCCCAGAGGAGTAGTTAGAGAAATCACTCACTACCGGAACGGCCTCCAGGCTCAAGGTCTATGCCTGTTAGAGGGGGGTTGGAAAAGGGTAGAAGCACTTTACCTACCGGTGAGGTTTGTGTGTGTGTGTGTTAAAAAGGACACTTTTCATCCGCAGATATAATTACAATGCCCCAGGGTTAAGGTGAGGTACCCTGTTCTCCCTTCCCTTTTCACACCTCCCTATCCTACCCCCTTCCCATCCAAGAAAGCTGATCCGACGTTCCCATCCCGGGAGTCATTAAGGGATTAACTCATTCCCTTGTCTGGAGTGTCAGAGCTCCATGGACGAGCACCAGGTAAGCAGGGTTTTGGCGCTTTACTTCCCCACACACGTCTCACCCTGGCTGGGGTAATCAAGGTCCAACACCCTTCTCTCCAGCCTGGAGCTCCACCACAGGGGAAATCTAACTCGCTTCTCCTCACTTCATCCCAAATGAATCCTCCAAACTCACCACCGTGCCAAAACGGTAGCCATGCTATCATTTGGATTCAGAGTGGAAGAGTATTGTAAAGGGTGTTTAGACTTCAAATTCAGGTTAGTCATATTTATTTAAATGTACATTTCATTTACAGTATCTTACTCAATATCACAGCTAGTAGTAGCTACAGTAGTGGTGTGGTGTTACAGGCATCTATAAAAATAGGATCCTGCTCCAGAGCTCTGCTAGTGAACAACCGTGTCCTCGGGGGGGAACTGAATGTGACGGTACTGAAACATCATCACTTCCCGTTTCTAAAGCGCCCTGCGGTCTTCACCAATAACACAAAGTCTTCTGACTTCCACTTCTCCAGGGAAGGATGATGGTGTGGCGCAGAATGTTTTTCTTGATATCCTTGATAATAGCAAAGTAACAAAGCAGAAACCGATCCTAGTCATCATTGTCCAGAGTGTTTGACAAGGGGGGTTATGGGATATGTAATCCACCACCTTTCCTGTTTTTAAAACCTCTTCAGTTCAGATATCTGTGCAATTTTAGTCACAACACTTCTACTTCTAGTTCCAAGTTTGTATTTTCACAGAGATGTGCTAGCCTGCTTCACAGAGCGGTCACACGTCGTGGGCGGCCTTAGTTGGGCATTTATCTAACGTAAAACGATGCACCCTCCCTCTCGGTCTTCACGGTTGGAGTTAGCGACATCCATTTGGGGTCAGCTCCGCCCTCCAGCTCTATTTTTACCCACAATACTGTTGGCTTTTGTTTGTTCCAATGTCGCCGTCTGCGGAATGCTGCAGGAGGCTGATCATAACTGATGAAGACTGGTATTTTTCCTCTACTACTTTTTCTCTCTCTCTTCTATTCTCTCTCTCTATTTCTTCTATTCTCTCTCTATCTCTTCTTTTCTCTCTCTCTCTATCTCTTCTATTCTCTCTCTCTCTCTTCTATTTTCTTTCTCTATCTCTTCTATTCTGTCTCTCTCTTCTATTCTGTCTCTATCTCTTCTATTCTCTCTCTCTCTCTCTCTCTCTCTCTCTCTAGCTCTTCTATTCTCTCTCTCTCTCTGCTGGCTCGCAAGGGGACACTTTTGGCCATCCCCACCATAGAAACTTAATTTCTGCAGTGTTATGGCCCCTGTTAACTGCAAATGTCCTTGAGTGACGGCTTGAAAGTGAAGAAAATGCCACCTAGATTGTATTTTATGATAGAACAGAGGGGAGACAGAGGCAATTTTGACTGACACAGACTTGGAATTATTCACCTATTATTGCCGTAATGGCCATAACAATAGACTCAGTTCAGTGTGTGTGTGTGTGTGTGTGTGTGTGTGTGTGTGTGTGTGTGTGTGTGTATGTGTGTGTGTGTGTGTGGGTGTGTGTGTCAAGATGCTTGCATGTTGGTCAATATTGGAGTCACTCTTTCTCTTAAATACCCTTCCTCCTCTACTCTACCCCCTCCCCTCCCTGCTTCACCGTGCTTCCATTCTGATCTTGACAAGACCCCACATCCAGCCCAACTCAGGGCCTGTTTACTGCAGCACTCCATTCAGAAAGGGCAGCTCTGTCAGAGGGCTTTAGAGCCAGACGGTACCGGCTACATCCCAATAACTATCTCACTTTAGTCCTTTACTTGTCTCCTTGCCCTGGGGAAAACAATTATCCCAATAGTTACAGTCATTTCCTTGTCTCATTTCCCTCAAATAGGACTTTAAAGTACGACTACCTGACTTGAGATGGATGAATGTGATAAACTGGAAACCTATACATATTACATTATCATATTACATTATCATCCAAATCATAACAATGATCATAATGAATGTAGGTCATAATTGATAATGTAAGCAGATTCACATTTCCTTGATCAAGTGTCCAACAGTCCAGATGTGCTAGGTGTGATAGCGGTGCTGTTGTAATGACACTGGCCTTGGATCAGTTTTAGGTTGGCAGACATCAAATCAAAGTTTATTGGTCACGTACACAGTTTATCAGATGTTATAGCGGGTGCAGCAAAATACTTGTCTTACTAACTACTAAGTGTGAAGTAAAATGTCAAACAAGTACACAAAAAATCAAAAACTAAAACAAGAAATCAAGAAATGGCAGAACGAAAGCAAAATAACACTATCAGTAATCGAAATGCAATCTATGCTTATATTATACACCAAAATGGCTAATTCACATTCACTGGCTCATGTTTAAACAGGTCTAAGATCAGAGCTACAGCTTCTACATGCTATCACTTTTATAGCATAATGTTGCTGACATCAGCCTAATAATGTACTTCCTTTCACCACATCCCCACACCCTTATGTCAGTTTAGGTGACATCACTACAATGGTTCAATGTCACTATTTTGACATATTGTAATGAGACTGTACTGCATAGCCAGACGGTCTGTTTTCTCCCTCGTTGAATTGAGTAGTGTTTCAAAGCAGTGAGGGGGCTTTGAATAAGCACAGACAGCAATTCTTTGCAGCTGGTTTGACACTGAAGCTAGAGAACATGTTAAATTGTGTGAGGTANTGACCCCCTCTCAATCAGAAAGATTTCTGGCTCCCAGGTGTCTTTTATACAGGTAGCGAGCTGAGATTAGGAGCACACTCTTAAAGGGAGTGATCCTAATCTCAGTTTGTTACCTGTATAAAAGACACCTGTCCACAGAAGCAATCAATCAGATTCCAAACTCTCCACCATGGCCAAGACCAAAGAGCTCTCCAAGGATGTCAGGGACAAGATTGTAGACCTACACAAGGCTGGAATGGGCTACAAGACCATCGCCAAGCAGCTTGGTGAGAAGGTGACAACAGTTGGTGCGATTATTCGCAAATGGAAGAAACACAAAAGAACTGTCAATCTCCCTCGGACTGGGGCTCCATGCAAGATCTCTCCTCGTGGAGTTGCAATGATCATGAGAACGGTGAGGAATCAGCCCAGAACTACACAGGAGGATCTTGTCAATGATCTCAAGGCAGCTGGGACCATAGTCACCAAGAAAACAATTGGTAACACACTACGCCGTGAAGGACTGATATCCTGCAGCACCCACAAGGTCCCCCTGCTCAAGAAAGCACATATACATTCCCGTCTGAAGTTTGCCAATGAACATCTGAATGATTCAGAGTACAACTGGGTGAAAGTGTTGTGGTCAGATGAGACCAAAATGGAGCTCTTTGGCATCAACTCAACTCGCCGTGTTTGGAGGAGGAGGAATGCTGCCTATGACCCCAAGAACACCATGCCCACCGTCAAACATGGAGGTGGAAACAGTATGCTTTGGGGGTGCTTTTCTGCTAAGGAGACAGGACAACTTCACTGCATCAAAGGGACGATGGACGGGGCCATGTACCGTCAAATCTTGGGTGAGAACCTCCTTCTCTCAGCCAGGGCATTGAAAGTGGGTTGTGGATGGGTATTCCAGCATGACAATGACCCAAAACACACGGCCAAGGCAACAAAGGAGTGGCTCAAGAAGAAGCACATTAAGGTCCTGGAGTGGCTTAGCCAGTCTCCAGACCTTAATCCCATAGAAAATCTGTGGAGGGAGCTGAAGGTACGAGTTGCCAAACGTCAGCCTCGAAACCTTAATGACTTGGAGAAGATCTGCAAAGAGGAGTGGGACAAAATCCCTCCTGAGATGTGTGCAAACTTGGTGGCCAACTACAAGAAACGTCTGACCTCTGTGATTGCCAACAAGGGTTTTGCCACCAAATACTAAGTCATGTTTTGCAGAGGGGTCAAATACTTATTTCCCTCACTGTACTTACACACACATACAGTACATCTGTACATTGAGTGCCTTGCTTTGTCATTCAGTCATAACGTAGGCCTCAGACCGACCAACAAGTCAATAGCATACATTCACTGCATTGTGTAGTCAGTTAGTAGACTTTGTTAGCACAAACTTGCCTTTTTCTGTCGAGTGGTACAGTAGCAACAGACAGTATGAGTACCATACATTTAACCTGAAAGTATTTGAACATATTTTTAAAAGAGAAATAAAGGAATATCAAGAAAGGAAGGCAAAAGTGATCACGCGTCATTGAATGAGTGTGGCAGCGGGCAAAGCCTGCATTTGTTTGTTTCTACAAGAAAGACAATGGGAGAAATAAAGAGAGATGTGGAGAGGTAGGAGAAGTGAGTAGTGAATGAGATAACGAGAGACTGAAAGGTGGCTGGAGCGAGAGAAAGAGAGACAAAGGGTAGACAAAGACGTCTAGAAAGAGAGAGTGATGGAGGATAGAGGTTGAAGGAGTGTGAGCGTGCAACAATAGAGAGACACACAGGGAGATGAGGAGATCGAGAGTGGGGAGAGGAAGGACCCAAAGTGACATCTAATATCTCAGCTCAATTGACGTACAACTACAGTGGTCATTACAATATGTCACTATTTTGACATATTGTAATGAGACTGTACTGCATAGACAGTCTGTTTTCTCCCGCGTTGAATTGGGTAGTGTTTCAAAGCACTGGCGGGGCTTCGAATAAGCACAGACAGCAATTCTCTGCAGCTAGTTTGACACTGAAGCTAGAGAACATTTTAAATTGTGTGAGGTAGACTGGGGAGCGAGGAAGCGTGTTATTTTCGTACTCACTTTCTTTTTAGCCCCCAAAGACGCAGTGAATTTACCGCTAGAGCACGGTACACTATCTCAAAGGACACATGCAGAGTCAAATGATTCTCCTTTCCCTCTGAACTATTTCCAGTTTCTTAGAAAAAAAAGAAAAATGGCGTATAGCTTTGGGCAAGGTAGAGATTGTGTTGTTGGTGTTGTTGTTTTCTTACAGTAAGTCAGTGTTCAGGGATTTTAATGGCTGTTAAACTCAAATTAACTATGTGGAGTACATTGTCTGCAGTACCTTGCTAGGCTGAAGGATAGGTGTGCCTTCTCTGCATATTTAGCCTGTGTTTAAACATTCATACACATGCATGCATGAAACACACACACGCACACACACACAGACAACAATACTGCAGAACTATTTCACATCACTTTCCAAATCAAATCAAATCAAATTGTATTTGTCACATACACATGGTTAGCAGATGTTAATGCGAGTGTAGCGAAATGCTTGTGCTTCTAGTTCCGACCATGCAGTAGTATCTAACAAGTAATCTAACAAATTCACAACAACTACCTTATACACACAAGAGTAAAGGAATGAATACGAGTATGTACATATAAATATATGGATGAGCGATAGCTGACCGGCGTAGGCAAGAAGCAGTAGATGGTATGGAGTACAGTATATACATATGAGATGAGTAATGTAGCATATGTAAACATTATATAAATGGCATCATTTAAAGTGGCTAGTGATACATTTATTTCATCCAATTATAATTATTAAAATGGCTAGAGATTTGAGTCGATGGCCGAATGGCATAGGCAAGTTTCAGTAGATGGTTTAGAGTACAGTGTATACATTTGATATGAGTAATGTCAGATATGTAAACATTATATACAAAATTGTTTAAAGTGGCTAGTGATACATTTGTTACATGCAATTACTATTATTTAAAGTGGCTAGAGATTTAAGTCAGTATGTTGGCAGCAGCCACTCAATGTTAGTGATGGCTGTTTAACAGTCTGATGGCCTTGAGATAGAAGCTGTTTTTCAGTCTCTCGGTCCCAGCTTTGATGCACCTGTACTGACCTCGCCTTCTGGATGATAGCGGGGTGAACAGGCAGTGGCCCGGGTGGTTGTTGTCCTTGATGATCTTTTTGGCCTTCCTGTGACATCGGGTGGTGTAGGTGTCCTGGAGGGCAGGTAGTTTACCCCCGGTGATGCGTTGTGCAGTCCTCACTACCCTCTGAAAAGCCTTACGGTTGTGGGCGGAGCAGTTGCCGTACCAGGCGGTGATACAACCCGACAGGATGATCTCGATTGTGCATCTGTAGAAGTTTGTGAGTGTTTTTGGTGACAAGCCGAATTTCTTCAGCCTCCTGAGGTTGAAGAGGCGCTGTTGCGCTGTTGCTTTCTTCACCACACTGTCTGTGTGGGCGGACCATTTCAGTTTGTCCGTGATGTGTACGCCGAGGAACTTAAAACTTTACACCTTCTCCACTACAAATCCCGTCGATGTGGATAGGGGGGTGCTCCCTCTCCTGTTTCCTGAAGTCCACGATCATCTCCTTTGTTTTGTTGACGTTGAGTGAGAGGTTATTTTCCTGACACCACACTCTGAGGGCCCTCACCACCTCCCTGTAGGCCGTCTCGTCGTTGTTGGTAATCAAGCTTACCACTGTAGTGTCGTCAGCAAACTTGATGATTGAGTTGGATGCGTGCTTGGCCACGCAGTCATGGGTAAACAGGGAGTACAGGAGAGGGCTGAGAACGAACCCTTGTGGGGCCCCAGTGTTGAGGATCAGCGTTGTGGAGATGTTGTTTCCTACCCTCACCACCTGGGGCCGGCCCGTCAGGAAGTCCAGGACCCAGTTGCACAGGGCTGGGTCAAGACCTAGGGTCTCGAGCTTAATGACGAGCATGGAGGGTACTATGGTGTTAAATGCTGAGCTGTAGTCGATGAACAGCATTCTTACATAGGTATTCCTCTTGTCCAGATGGGTTGGGGCAGTATGCAGTGTGATTGCGATTGCGTCGTCTGTGGACCTATTGGGACGGTAAGCAAATTGGAGTGGGTCTAGGGTGTCTGGCAGGATGGAGGTGATATGATCCTTGACTAGTCTCTCAAAGCACTTCATGATGACGGAGGTGAGTGCTACGGGGCGATAGTCATTTAGCTCAGTTACCTTAGCTTTCTTGGGAACAGGAACAATGGTGGCCCTCTTGAAGCATGTGGGAACAGCAGACTGGGATAGGGACTGATTGAATATGTCCGTAAACACACCAGCCAGCTGGTCTGCGCATGCTCTGAGGACGCGGCCAGGGATGCCATCTGGGCCGGCAGCCTTGCGAGGGTTAACACATTTAAATGTTTTACTCACGTTGGCTGCGGTGAAGGTGAGCCCGCTGGTTTTGGTAGCGGGCCGTGTCGGTGGCACTGTATTGTCCTCAAAGCGAGCAAAGAAGTTGTTTAGTTTGTCTGGGAGCAGGACATTGTGGTCCGCGACGGGGCTGGTTTTCTTTTTGTAATCCGTGATTGACTGTAGACCCTGCCACATTCCTCTCGTGTCTGAGCCGTTGAATTGTGACTCTACTTTGTCTCTATATTGACGCTTAGCTTGTTTGATTGCCTTGCGGAGGGAATAGCTACACTGTTTGTATTCAGTCATGTTTCCGGTCGCCTTACCCTGGTTAAAAGCAGTGGTTTGCGCTTTCAGTTTTGCGCGAATGCTGCCATCAATCCACGGTTTCTGGTTGGGGAAGGTTTTAATAGTTGCTATGGGTACAACATCACCGATGCACTTGCTAATAAACTCGCTCACCGAATCAGCGTATACATCAATGTTGTTGTCTGATGCTATCCGGAACATATCCCAGTCCACGTGCTCGAAGCAATCTTGCAGCGTGGAATCAGATTGGTCGGACCAGCGTTGAACAGACCTGAG
>QNTS01002613.1:123890-142544 GCA_003317085.1 Hucho hucho
GCACATTCGATATGCTGATAAAATTTAGGGAGCCTTGTTTTCAGATTAGCCTTGTTAAAATCCCCAGCCACAATAAATGCAACCTCAGGATATGTGGTTTCCTGTGTTTAGTCTGTGGGTGTAAAGATGATACACATACTGTACAGGTGTAGGATCTTAATTTGGTCACCCTGTTGCAGGACAACTTTCATGCAATGCACAACATTTAAAACTGGTAGTGTATTTGAGGTTTTAGAAGGCTTTTGAAGTTCGTAATTTCCACTTTTCAATTTCAGACTTGATTTTCCCTTACGAAAAATGTATGAACGCCTACAAAAATGTCCATGAATTATAATCCACATGGTAATTCACATCTCCTGTTGCTACATGATTATTTTCCTGCTGTAGCAAACTGGCTCACATTAAGATCCTACATCTGTACAATGAGTGCCTTGCTTTGTCAGAGAGAGAAAGGGAGACAAAGGGTAGACAAAGACATCTAGAAAGAGAGAGTGATGGAGGATAGAGGTTGAAGGAGTGTGAGCGTGCAACAATAGAGAGACACACAGGGAGAGGAGGAGATGGAAAGTGGGGAGAGGAAGGACCCAAACTGACAACTAATATCTGAGCTCAATTGACGTATAACTACAATGGTTAAATGTCACTATTTTGACATATATAAAAGAAGCTTGTTGTGTTGAATTGTTCTGGCTCACTGGAGAGCTAATGTCAGAGGAGTGTTAATGAGGATCCTGTGTGTGTGTGTGTGTGTGTGTGTGTGTGTGTGTGTGTGTGTGTGTGTGTGTGTGTGTGTGTGTGTGTGTGTGTGTGTGTGTGTGTGTGTGTGTGTGTGTGTGCGCGCCTGTCTGTCTGTCTGTCTGTCTGTCTGTCTGTCTGTCTGTCTGTCTGTCGACACACACACACACACACACACAGAGGAGAAAACAAAGGGGAAAACATGATGTGGTATTACTCAGTTGTTAAATTCCTTTTTCACCACTTCTATTAGCCTACCACACATTCTTGTATGGACATTTCGACAAGAGTGTTCCTAGGAAATTCCAGTCAGGTCAAGCATTGTACATTTGCTGACATTTTTGGTTGAGAACTCTTTATCCTAAACCCTCCACGTTTGAGTATACCCAAAATGTGTTGTCCTTTCTTAGTGACGACTGCACACGTTCACTCAGTAAAACCCAAGCTTTTCATAATTACTTTATCCGCAGTCGTTCTCCTTCATTCTCTTGAATCACAATGGAGTGAAAAATCAACAAACTTCACAGATACTGCTTTTCTACAGTAACACCAATGTTACACTAGTGTATACACCCGTATGTTACACTAGGGAAATTGTGTTTCCATAGTTAGGGCTGAGAGTGAAGAGTAGAATCAACAACCTCTGTATCATCTTTTGGGTAAAACACTGTAAATCCTGTATGGAAATGCACCAATACAGTACCTCACATCATCAATCCTCTCTTTGAGTGCCTATCAAGATACTCCACAGTCACAGTCCCCACGCATCACATCCTGCCAGACCGAGGCAGACCAGGAAGTTGATCAGATCAGGGGCCATGTTGAGTAGTAGCGTCAGTCTGCATTGTTTAGCATTTAGATAACTGCCTTCCATCTCCTCCAGGGAAAATGTTCTGTTGTATCCAAGACAGAAATTCTGCTCACCTGACTGACAAGGACAGTTGTGAGTGAGGGGAGCTCACTACTCTGCAAGGCATAGAGCCTGAACCACTGAACTGAGGCCAGCTGTCCACTATTACTACTCTCCAGAGCGACCAGAAACCAACATTGGGAGAGCAGGTGAGATTGTAGGATTCAGTGTGCCTGACTGTAGGATTCAGTGTGCCTGACTGTAGGATTCAGTGTGCCTGACTGTAGGATTCAGTGTGCCTGACTGTAGGATTCAGTGTGCCTGAATTGGTTGCAGGTAAATGCTGTTAGAACGACGTCTTAGAACATCTCCTGTCAACAAGTTATTATTACTCATCCACACAGACATTCAAGGCTCTCACTCAGTCTAAACATGGGATCCTCAGCTATCTTCAGCTCTTCAATAATTCATCTGTAAGAAGAGAAGTCAGTATATTTACTGTGTGTGGGTGACAGGGTCCTCTCTTATTGGACAAGATGGTACAAGGCTTACAGTAGCAAAGGTCATCAAAATTGTTAGAAGTTTTTCATTTTTTATTATAATATATGCAACAGTTGGAGAATGGATGAAGCTACTCCAAACTCTATTTTACTGGCACGGACAAATAATGAGTTCAGGGATTTTGGTGTAAATTCAGGTAAAATGTATTGTCAAAGTTCCACGTTTTTTATTAGAATGCACTCATCTATACATTTTGCAATGGTATCAGGTATTGATTTTATATTATGTGTTAAAATAACAAATTATGTGCCTAATTTGCATAAATACACTGGTGTATTTGCATATATGAATTCATTAACCTAAAGGGGCTGCATCCACAAAAACATCCTCTGTCTAGGCCTACCTGCACTCACCTGAGCTGTCTAGACTGCCTCATTAATTACTGTTGTTGTCATGTTCAGTTGAATAATTCAACAACTGTGTCAATAGCACGATGCCCACAGATAAAAAATTTACATTTTTGGCTCTTGTCACGGCCCCTCCTCTGCATTGCAGGGGCGGTTCCTCCTGCAGGCAGAGGAGGGTCGTTAGTGATTGGAGCCACCTGGGCTCAGGGTATTTAAACTGCTTCACTAATCACTTTTCTCTCTCTCTCTCTGCTCCTCCAGGTATGATCCTGTTTTGTTTGTTCCGTTGTAGTTTTACGTAGTTTCCACTCAGTCATGTTCACACACACAGATTCACGCATCCCTGCATCCCTGCACTTTACATACACCTTACATTATGACATTTTCACACCTCATTCCTTTTTCTTTGTTTAAAGTTAATAGTTTTGGTTTATAATAAAGAACCTTTTTGATTGGCCTATACCTGTTGTTCGTGTCCCCTCATTTTTGCCACAGGCTATGAGATTACACATATCTATACATACTTTACATTGTTTGCGAGATCAGACAAAATATCACTAATTTGTAAACATACACGTATCAACTGTATTAGAAGATTACTTTTTTAAATTCCACAAAAACTGTACTGGTATTCATAGCTGACTTTGAGAAGGCCTTTGATAAAGTATGACTGGACAATTTTTAGTTTGGAGAATTTCTTATACAATGGGTTAAAGTTATGTCTAGTAACCCCAGGTGTAAAATAGTCAATAATGGCTACTTCTCCGAAAGTATTCAATTGATGAGAGGAGTAAAACAAGGTTGTCTGCTATCGGCATATCTATTTATTATGGCCATCGAAATGTTAGCTATTAAAATCAGATCCAGCAATAATATCAAGGGACTAGAAATGCAGGGCTTAAAAACAAAGGTGTCATTGTACGCTGACGGTTCATGTTTTTTTTTCTTACCATTTGGATCCCTGCACATCCTCATAGAGGATCTAGATCATTTTTCTAACCTCTCTGGATTAAAACTGAATTATGATAAGTAAACCATATTACGTATTCGATCGCTAAAAAATCCAACTTTTACATGACTGTGTAGTTTACCAATAAAGTGGTCCAACGGTGAAGTGGACATACTCGTTATACATATCCCGAAATAAACAGCTCAAATAAGCAAAGAGAAACAACAGTCCATCATTACTTTAAGACTTGAAGGTCAGTAAATACGGAACATTTCAAGAACTTTGAAAGTTTCTTCAAGTGCAGTCGCAAAAATCATCAAGCGCTATGATGAAACTGGCTCTCATGAGGACCGCCACAGGAAAGGAAGACCCAGAGTTACCTCTGCTGCAAAGGATACGTTCAGTAGAGTTAACTGCACCTCAGATTGCAGCCCAAATAAATGCTTCACAGAGTTCAATTAACAGACACATCTCAAAATCAACTGTTCAGAGGAGACAACGCGAATCAGGCCTTCATGGTCGAATTGCTGCAAAGAAACCACTACTAAAGGACACCAATAAGAAGAGACTTGCTTGGGCCAAGAAACTCTGCAGCAATACGCCATCCCATCTGGTTTGCAGTTAGTGGGACTATCATTTGTTTTTCAACAGGACAATGCTCTTGCACATGTCCAGGCTGTGTAAGGGCTATTTGACCAAGAAGGAGATTATTGGAGTGCTGCATCAGATGACCTGGCCTCCACAATCACCGAACCTCAACCCAATTGAGATGGTTTGGGATGAGTTGGACCCCAGAGTGAAGGAAAAGCAGTCAACAAGTGCTCAGCATATGTGGGAACCCCTTCAAGACTTTTGGAAAAGCATTATAGGTGAAGCTGGTTGAGGGAATGCCAAGAGTGTGCAAAGTTGTCTTCAAGGCAAAGGGTGGCTACTTTGAAGAATCTAAAATCTAAAAAATATCTTGATTTGTTTAACACTTTTTTGGTTACTACATGATTCCATATGTGTTATTTCATAGTTTTGATGTCTTCACTATTATTCCACAATTTAGAAAATAGTAAAAATACAGAAAAACCCTTGAATGAGTAGGTGTGTCCAAACTTTTGACTGGCACTGTAAATTAGAAGCACGTGGCCAGGAAAAACTCCCAAGAAAGGCACGAACCTAGGAAGAAACCTAGAGAGGAACCAGGCGTTGAGGGGTGACCAGTCCTCTTCTGGCTGTGCCGGGTGGAGATTATAAGAGTACATGGCTATTAAGGCCAGATTGTTCTTCAAGATGTTCATAGATGATCAGCAGGGTCAAATAATCAAGGCTGTATCACAACCGGCCGTGATTGCGAGTCCCATAGGGCGGTGCACAATTGGCCCAGCGTTGTCCGGGTTTGGCCAGTGTAGGCCGTAATTGTAACTTACTTGCCTAGCTAAATAAAGGTTAAATAAAACATTTAAATAATAATAATAATCACAGTGGTTGTAGAGGGTGCAGCAGGTCGTTACCTCAGGAGTAAATGTCAGTTGGCTTTTCATAGCCAAGCATAGTCAAGACAGCAGGTGCGGTAAAGAGAGAGAGAGAGAGAGAGAGAGAGAGAGAGAGAGAGAGAGAGAGAGAGAGAATAAC
This sequence comes from Hucho hucho, assembly GCA_003317085.1. Lineage (NCBI taxonomy): Eukaryota > Metazoa > Chordata > Actinopteri > Salmoniformes > Salmonidae > Hucho > Hucho hucho. Next base: position 128,953 of record QNTS01002613.1, read on the forward strand.
TGATTTCACCTGTATTCCTACACTTTGGACTTCAAAGTTAATCTCAGCAAATGTATATAAAAAAAAAAACACCTTATTTACACAAGTATTCAGACCCTTTGCTATGAGACTCGAAATTGAGCTCAGGTGCATCTTGATTCCATTGATGATCCTTGAGAAGTTTCTACAACTTGATTGGAGTCCATCTGTGATAAATTCAATTGATTGGACATGATTTGGAAAGGCACACACCTGTCTATATAAGGTCCCACAGTTGATAGGGCATGTCAGAACAAAAATCTAGCAGAGGTCGAAGGAATTGTCCATAGAGCTTTGAGACAGGATTGTTTCGAGGCACAGATCTGGGGAAGGGTACCAAACCTGTCTGCAGCATTGAAGGTCCCCAAGAACACAATGGCCTCGATAATTCTTAAATGAAAGAAGTTTGGAACCAATCAAGAAGGGCCTTGGCCAGGGAAGTGACCAAGAACCCTATGGTCACTCTGACAGAGCTACAGACTTCCTCTGCGGAGATGGGAGAACCTTCCAGAAGGACAACCATCTCTGCAGTACTCCACCAATCAGGCATTTATGGTAGAGTTGCCAGATGGAAGCCACTCCTCAGTAAAAAGGTACATGAAGGCCCTCTTGGAGTTTGCCAAAATTCAACCAAGACTCTCAGACCATGAGAAACCAAGATTGAACACTTTGGCCTGAATGCCAAGCGTCACGTCTGAAGGAAACCTGGCACAATCCCTATGGTGAATCATGGTGGAGGCAGCATCATGCTGTGGGGATGTTTTCAGTGGCAGGGACTGGGAGACTAGTCAGGGTTGAGGGAAAGATGAATGGAGCAAAGTACAGAGAGATCCTTGAAGAAAGCCTGCTCCAGAGCGCTCAGGAACTCAGACTGGTGCGGCGGTTCACCTTCCAACAGGACAACAACCCTCAGCACACAGCAAAGACAACGCAGGAGTTGCTTCGAGACAAGTCTCTGAATGTCCTTGAGTGCCCCAGCCAGAGCCCAGACTTGAACCCAATCTAACATCTCTGGAGAGACCTGGAAATAGCTATGCATCAACGCTGTCCGTCCGACCTGACAGAGCTTGAGAGGATCTTTAGAGAAGAAAGGGAGAAACACCCCAAATACAGATGTGACAAGCTTGTAGCTTCGTACCCAAGGCTGTAATCGCTGCTAAAGGTGCTTCAACAAAGTACTGAGTAAAGGGTCTGAATACTTATGTAAATGTGATATGTCACATTTAAACCTGTTTTTGCTTTGTCATTATTGGGTATCGTGTGTAGATTGATAAAAACTATTTAATCAATTTCATAATAAGGCTGTAACCTAACAAAATGTGAAAAACGCAAGGGGTCTGAATACTTTCTGTATGCACTGTACGTACAGTGCCTTCAGAAAGTATTCATACCCTGTGACTTATTCTACATTCTGTTGTGTTACAGCCTGAATTCAAAATGGATTAAATAGATTTTTTTAAATCTCTCACCCATCTACATTACACACAATACCACATAATGAAAAGTGAGAACATTTTGACATTTTTGCTAATGTATTGACAATGGAATACATAAATATCTCATTTGCAAAAGTATTCACACCCCTGAGTCAGTACATTGTAGAAGCACCTTTGGCGCAATTAAAGCTTTGAGTCGTCTTGGGTATGTCTGTATCAGCTTTACACATCTGGATTAGGGGATTTTCTTTCATTCTTCCTTGCAGATTTTCTCAATCCCAAGTTAGATGGGGAGCGGCGGTGAAGAGCAATCTTCAAGTCTTTCCACAGATTTTCCATGGGATTCAAGTCTGGACTTTGGCTTGATCACTCAAGGACTTTCACATTCTTGTTCTGAAGCCATTCCAGCGTTGCTTTGACTGAATTTTGGGGATTATGGTCCTGTTGGAACGTACATTTTCGCACCATTCTAAGCTTGTTTGCACTCTGAAGTAGGTTCTCATCAAAGATTTGCCTGTATTTGTCTCAATTTGTTGTTACCTCTGTCCTTTCCAGTCTCCAAGTCCCTGCCACTGATAAGCTTCCACATAGCATGATGCTACCACCACCACATTTGGTGTTAGATGGGTGAGGAGCTGTGCCTGGTTTTCTCCAGACCTAGAGCTTAGCATTCAGGCCAAAGAGTTACATTTTTGTCTCATCAGACCACAGAATTTTTTGCTTTATGATGTCAGAGTCTTGCACGTGCCTTTTTGCATGCTACTGGCGTACTGTCATGTGCCTGTTTCCCAGGAGTGGCTTCCGTCTGGCCACTCTCCCATGAAGCCCAGATTAGTGAAGTGCTGTAAAGACTGCTGTCCTTCTGGCAGGTTCTCCCATCTCAGCCAAGGAACTCTGTAGTCAAAGTGTTCTTTGGGTTCTTGGTCACCTCCCTGACCAAGGTCCTTCTTGCCCGGTTGCTTAGTTTGGTCGGACGGCCAGCACTAGGCAGAGTCTAGAAGATGGAGACCACTGTGCTCTTGGATACTTTCAACACTCTAGAAAATGTTTTATATATGCCTCATCACAATTCTATCTCTGAGATCTACAGATCCTTGGACTTCATGGTATAGTTTCTGATCTGACATGCACTGTCAATTGTGGTACCTTATATAGACAGGTGTGTTTCTTTCTAAATCATGTACAAAAAAATTTAATTGGCCACAGGTGGACTCAAATCATGTTGTAGTGACATCTCAAGGAGGATCAAATGAAATTAGATGCACCTCAGCTACATTTGGAGTGTCATAGCAAAGGAGTGTGAATACTTATGAACAATTGAAGTTGGAAGTTTACATACACCTTACCAAAATACATTTAAACTCAGTTTTTCACAATTCCTGACACTTAATCCTAGTAAAAATTCCCGGTTATAGGTCAGTTAGTATCACCACTTTTTTTTAAGAATGTGAAATGTCAGAATAATAGTAGAGAGGATTATTTATTTCAGCTTTTATTTCTTCCATCACATTCCCAGTGGGTCAGAAGTTTACATACACTCAATTAGTATTTGGTAGCATTTCCTTTAAATTGTTTAACTTGGGTCAAACGTTTCGGGTAGCCTTCCACAAGCTTCCTACAGTAAGGTCGCAGTTGTAAATGAGAACTTGTTCTCAACTTGCCTACCTGGTTAAATAAAGGTGAAATAAATAAATTAAAAAAATAAGTTGGGTGAATTTTGGCCCATTCCTCCTGACAGAGCTGGTGTAACTGAGTCAGGTTGGTAGCGCTCCTTGCTCGCACATGCTTTTTCAGTTCTGCCCAATTTTCTATAGGATTGAGGTCAGGGCTTTGTGATGGCCACTCCAATACCTTGACTTTGTTGTCCTTAAGCCATTTTGCCACAACTTTGGAAGTATGCTTGGGGTCATTGTCCATTTGGAAGACCCATTTGCGACCAAGCTTTAACTTCCTGACTGATGTCTTGAGATGTTGCTTCAATATATCCACATAATTTTCCCTCCTCATGATGCCATCTATTTTGTGAAGTGCACCATTCTGATTTCTTTTGATTTTCCCATGATTTCAAGCAAAGAGGCACTGAGTTTGAAGGCAGGCCTTGAAATACATCCACAGGTACATCTCCAATTGACTCAAATTATGTCAATTAGCCTAACAGAAGCTTCTAAAGCCATTACATAATTTTCTGGAATTTTCCAAGCTGTTTAAAGGCACAGTCAACTTAGTGTATGTATACTTCTGACCCACAGGAATTGTGATACACTGAATTATTAAGTGAAATAATCTGTCTGTAAACAATTGTTGGAAAAATTACTTGTGTCATGCACAAAGAAGATGTCCTAACCGACTTGCCACAACTATAGTTTGTTAACAAGTAATGTGTGGAGTGGTTGAAAAACAAGTTTTAATGACTCCTATCTAAGTGCATGTAAGCTTCTGACTTCAGCTGTAAATTAGATATTTCTGTATTTAATTTTCTATACATATGAACAAATTCATTATGGAGTATTGTGTGTAGAGGGGTGAGAAAAAAATATATTTAATAAACGTTTTATTCAGGCTGTAACAAAATGTGGAATAAGTCAAGGGGTATAAATACTTTCTGAAGGCACTGTAAATGAAATCAATAATGAGAGAAATGTCATATTTTATCTGATAACTAAAACAGCAGTGCAGAAGGCACTCTTGCTAAGTGCATAGATCTAGTATAGGTACTGATTGTGTAGGAGAATGCTAAAAAGATCTGCTCACCTAAAATCCAGAGGTTTTGTGTTCAAATCACAGGTTGAGTCATATTTTAGCTGAACAGCGTACTACTTCTTATAAAACCCCATACCATTTCATTCTTTACTTATAATGGTTTGGGATGGTTTGAAGAACCCTTTTGGAACTCTTTTTTTTAAGAGCATGTATAGTTTCCTGGTATCAAGTTGACATTGTTGTCAAATTTATTTCACGAGATCATGTTTTCCTGTTGCTTTTACATGTTATCACATAATATCTCCATATAGTTGCATTTGGTTTGCTTTGTAACTTTTTAGTTTGGCTGAGTCCATCCTCTTCCCCCGTCTCTCTCTCCAGTGTCGTCTCTCTGTCACCAGTGTCCTCCAAATTGAACATACCTGGGAGCTACGTAAAAGCGCTAATGTGTCAAAGAGACGTTGGAACACAAGTTCCAGTAATCTTGATCATAATTAAATGTGTTGAGTTCAGTCAAAAGCTGCTGTTTTCCAGCTACCCTACGTCGCACACATCAAGGCAGAGACTTCAGAGGCTGAGGAAGAAAGTTTGATTCCAGCAGAGGAACAGCGAAAAAGGCTTTGTCACTAATTAGGTTCTGTTCGCTTCCCCCAGATTGTAATAATAATTGGGTACTTCAAGTCTGTAGATGAGAAAGCTAGGTGCCTTCATCTTTAAAGTAGGGATAAGTACTGTAGCTTAGCATCATTTACCACCCACCTGAAGGTAGTGAGTGATTGATTACACAGCCCCTACCTGGTATAATGTAAACATACATTTGAAGAACTTTGAAGAAGATACATTATCTAGCATTATCAAGTTTCTCTTTTCAGTAAAATCTAAGTGAAAATGTTCCTCTGTCATTGTAGTCTGTGCACTAATCACTTAGAAAACATGACATACACCATTTAGCAAATGTCAGCCAATTGTTTCCAGAGAGGAAACATAACCGAATAGCTCTTGATCAGACAGGTGATCCGCTTATAATGGATGATATTCCCAGTGGTGTTTATAGTTCATTGATAATTGAGGTCTATGAATATGCTCATTAAATCATAGCCAATAACCCTGCCTATAGGGTTGCATGCCGTTTACTAAGATACAAGCCTCCTGAGTGTTTTAAAGCTCCCCACAACTGAAATGCGCTCTGAAATGAATAATGAATATGAAAAATATGCTTAACTCATATTACCTTCCCACTGGTCACAAATGTAAATTCAATGTCTATTCCACGTTGGTTCAACGTAATTACATTGAAATGATGTGGAAACAATGTTGATTCAACCAGTGTGTGCCCAGTGGGTTACTAAAAAAGCCGGGCCTTGAGGGACCCCACTTTGAGCCAATGACTAGTCATTTTGACTATAACATTCTACCGAGCTAATAAATACATCTCATATATGCTATTGAAAATGTATCCTTTGCTTGTGTTCGTGAAGGTCTTGGGTAACATTAGAATACCCCCAAAAAAATATTTGTAAGAATTTTCATGACTTTATGTTTATGTCGGCATTCTGCTGCCATGCATGCATGGAACAAGGGTTATTCTTGGAAAATGTGATATTTTTAAATAGAGATTATCTCTTCAATTTTGAGAGTTATTTGGCAATGGTAAGTGTTTTGGAAAACTCAGATTCGGTTTTTTTCGGATGCTATATATACATGTCTTACCTGCATGTGACTGTAGGAAGATTTGAAAAAGTCACTTTTTGGTGCTCTGTTGTCAAAATAATTCTAAACATTACATATCTTTGTCACGTCTACTCTCGCTCTCCCGCTCCGGCGCTCGAAGTCGCCAGTTTACTAACCACCGGTCCTGGCAACAATCGTCAGTCACAGCTGGACTTCATTACTACCTTGATTACTTACCATTTATCTAGCACTCTGTTCTGTCAGTCATCAGGCAGTATTGTTATTTTTCCCCTCCTCAATCTACACACAATACCCCATAATGACAAGGCAAAAACACATCTTAATGACGTGCTTCCCCATCCCCTAAACCCTTGATTCTGGGTTTAGGGGAGGTTGGTCTGATGTTACTTAGAACCTTTTAATTCTTCTGCAGTGACACCATAGTCTGAATATTGATATTGGTCATTCCTATGTTGAAGTCTTTACATGTGTTCTATCACCATTTTTTCCCTTGTTAGACACTTCTCTTGTTTTGTGTTCGTTATCATTAAACTCACACGGCACTTGTATCCTGACTTCCTGCATCTACGTTACGGTCCTCTTAAAACTTCTTATAACACAAATTCTGTTTGAGATAAAGAAATTCTAACAACATAAACATGTTAAATAAACTTATTAAGGAAAAGTCAAGGATTGAGGGGGGCATGACTTAAGAAATGGCAGAGATATTTTAATTTTTTTATTTTATTAGGATCCCCATTAGAAGTTGCGAAAGCAGCAGCTACTCTTCCTGGGGTCCACACAAAAATGAAACATGACATAATACAGAAGATTAATAGACAATAACAGCTCAAGGACAGAACTACATCAATTTAAAGATGGCACACGTAGCCTACGCTAGACACGTGCATGTTCACACACACTCGATGCAGCTCTACTGATGAATCTCATAATGATATTTGTAAATGACCTGACAGGCTTATGTGGATGCATGAGCTAACAATTAGCCAATTACATCCTCATTAGCTGGTTGGTCTTAGCGTGACGTGTCACCTGGGGTAACAGGTGTCCCTGCAGTGTTAATGGTGTTTAACACTATCTATGTTTTGTTGGCATAGGTTTGTTTATATTGGTAGTGTGTCTTATTTGAAGATTATGGATCCACGGAAGTCTCCCCTGTGGTGAGATCAATTGATCTGATGAAGATGGAGAACTGCAGTGAGTGTGTGTAAACAGGCATACTGGAAATGCATGTAAGAGCATATGTCTAGTGTCTATGTGTGCTTAGTGTTTAGTGTGTAAATGTTTTTGCACAAGATGTGTTTGAGTGCATCTACCGTATATGCACATTTGAGTGTGTTTATTCAAGTGTGTGTGATATTTGTGTATAGTGTGTGCTTGTATAAGAGTGCTAATCTGTGTGTGTTTTTGCATGCATGGGACATGTACTGTAGGTGTAAAGGACGTCACACTGCTTGCTTAGCGAGTACCACTTCCTCCCGACTGGGCCATACCTGGCACAAACTCGGGACCTCTGCCTCCCAAACACACGTGACTGCCCTCCTCAAGCATCTTAGCCGATCGCAACACCTCAAAAGCTAGCTAATGAGGAGACACTTCAGGGACACTTCAGGCTGAGGAGTAGGTTTCACACATCCCCATGTGCTACATTTACCCCTCAAACTTACTCAACAGCGACCCCAGCGTCGAGCTGAGTGCAACTGTAGATCTGGGTCACGGCACCACTGTAAAGGATATCACACTTCTTGATTAGCGAGTACCACTTCCTCACGATTTAGACCATACCTGGCGCGAACTCTGGACCTCTGGCTCACAAACACACGTGACTTCACTCCTCAAGTGCATCTTAGCCGATCGCGCCACCTCAAAAAGCTAGCTAATGAGGTGAAGCAAGCGGGACACTTCAGGCTGAGGAATAGTTTTCACACATCCCCATGTGCTACATAAGGATAGTGGAGACTACTGCCTCTAGTACAGTTGAAGTCGGAAGTTTACATACAACTTGTTTTTCAACCACTCCACACATTTCTTGTTAACAAACTACAGTTTTGGCAAGTCGGTTGGGACATCTACTTTGTGCATGACACAAGTCATTTTTCCAACAATTGTTTACAGACAGATTATTTCACTTATACTACAATTCCAGTGGGTCAGAAGTTTTAATACACTTTGTTGACTGTGCCTTTAAACAGCTTGGAAAATTCCAGAATTTTCTAATAGGCTAATTGACATAATTTGAGTCAATTGGAGGTGTACCTGTGGATGTATTTCAAGGCCTAGCTTCAAACTCAGTGCCTCTTTGCTTGACATCATGGGAAAATCAAAAGAAATCAGCCAAGACCTCAGAAAAAAAATTGTAGACCTCCACAAGTCTGGTTCATCCTTGGGATCAATTTCCAAACGCCTGAAGGTACCACGTTCATCTGTAAAAAATAATAGTACGCAAATATAAACACCATGGGACCACGTAGCCATCATACCGCTTAGGAAGGAGATGCGTTCTCTCTTCCAGAGATGAATGAACTTTGGTGCGAATAGTGAAAATCAATCCCAGAACAACAGCAAATAGAACTGTTTGGCCATAACGACCATCGTTATGTTTGGAGGGAGAAGGGGAGACTTGCAAGCCGAAGAACACCATCCCAACCGTGAAGCATGGGGGTGGCAGCATCTTGTTGTGGGGGTGCTTTGCTGCAGGAGGGAATGGTGCACTTCACAAAATAGATGGCATCATGAGGGAGGAAAATTATGTGGATATATTGAAGCAACATCTCAAGACATCAGTCAGGAAGTTAAAGTTTGGTCGCAAATGGGTCTTCCAAATGGACAATGACCCCAAGCGTACTTCCAAAGTTGTGGCAAAATGGCTTAAGGACAACAAAGTCAAGGTATTGGAGTGGCCATCACAAAGCCCTGACCTCAATCCTATAGTAAATTTGTGGGCAGAACTGAAAAATCGTGTGCGAGCAAGGAGGCCTACAAACCTGATTCAGTTACACCAGCTCTGTCAGGAGGAATGGGCCAAAATTCACCCAACTTATTGTGGTAAGCTTGTGGAAGGGTACCCGAAACGGTTGACTCAAGTTAAACAATTTAAAGGCAATGCTACCAAATACTAATTGAGTGTATGTCAACTTCTGACCCACTGGGAATGTGATGAATGAAATAAAAGCTTGAATAACTCATTCTCTTTACTATTATTCTGACATGTCGCATTCTTAAAATAAAGTGGTGATCCTAAACTGACCTAAGACAGGGAATGTTTACTAGGATTAAATGTCAGGAATTGTGAAAAACTGAGTTTAGATGTATTTGACTAAGTTGTATGTAATCTTCCGACTTCAACTGTAGATCCAGGGGTGCAACTTTCACTGGGGACAGGGGGGACATGAACCCCCCCCCCTCCACCACACACATTAAAAAATTGTTTGTGGCACCAGTGAGATATAAAAAAAAGATGTGAAGGAAGTTGTGTTGGGGAGAGAAGCGGCTCGGGCTGTCTGGGCAGTCTGGCTGAAATTTGATGTAGACGATGTCTTAATAAAGACAATAAAAAGTCTTTGTACTTTATTTGTAAGAGTTGATCATTTGTTAGGCTATTGGTTGAAGGTGCAACACAATACGGATTATTGAATTACCATTGATCTAGTTCAGTCTTATCAATCACTTAAACATATTTAATAATGATCTCTTACCTAGCTTGATAACTGTGGGCATTTTTGCTTACTTTTTGTTGTTCTAAATAGAGACAATTAGAAAGGCCATGGGTCATATTAGATTGTGTAGAAATGTAGGAAATGAGCTTCAGATGCCCCCCAAAATGGCAGGTATCCCAAAACCTTCCTTTCCCGCCATGTTATGTCCCCCCCAACTTCTAAAACCAAAGTTGCGCCCCTGAACAGATCAGTTAGTACATATTTCAACTGCAGATCAGTCAGTACATATTTCAACTGCATGTGTCCAATGTAATTGCTTGTTCTTTTCCTGAGCACGTTAATATTACATGAATAAAAACAAATACAAAGAATAATAACAACAACAACAATGAACAAACAAATAGCTACCCTTAAATATTCTCTCTGCTTGCAGACCAAGTCGGATCCTCTGTTTACTACCTCTCCAAATCATGACAGAGAGCCAGGTGGTTTTTGGAATAACTCAGCTATCCCAAAAGCTTCCTTTCCCGAGGGACCCATGGAACTGTGCCCAATACACACTTTGTAAGATGTTGAGATTCTGTGAGACTATTTATGAATATTAACATTTCAGGTTTCAAAGTCACTTCTACTGTCTTAAAGAACATTTTCTACAGACAGGTCTGTAATGAACCCTGTTTGTGAACAACCATGCCTATCCTGAAGCAATAATCCCTCTTGCTGACAAAGACAAATGTAGACTGCTAATTTGGTATTCATATTGCCTAACCTTATTCATTCCACAGCTCAACCCAGAGAAAATGTCTCTCTCATTTTATGAAACGTGATCATTGACCAAGAAAGTGAGATTGTTTAGACAATTACATGCTGCGGCCACAAGCCGACTCACTGACGCCCTCTGTGCATCATACACGGTATTGGGACAAGACAGCGCATATCCACGCGCTACTTGCTCGCGCTCGCTTGCTCACATCGAGGCTGGCTTCTTACTGGAAGCCTCGAGCTGCATTCCTCTCCATTCACATGAAGGGAGCCGGCGTGGTGAGCGCACTAGTAGTCCGTGACGAGTGAAAATGTCCTTAAGTTTTGGAATTTAACCATGGCATGGATATCTAACCCAAGGATCACTTGAATTTGTAAGTAGGCCTATCCAGATGACTTGGTGCGTTGTTTGAATGAGATAAACGTTTATTTTGGGTTGAAACATTTGGGTGTTTTCGCTCCCATGTTGACAGTTTGTCTTGGCTGTTTTACGGTTGCGTCTGACTGCAAGAGTTTGAAGCTTGTGATTTCTAAACAGCCCTTGTATTAGGCGAACAACGGGTTATTTTCAAGGTTACCAAAGCGCAACCAGTCTATTTACCTGTGTAGCCTATTGAACTTCACAAGTAGTTGTTGTTTTGCATGTTGTCGTGGATGCTTATACAACATTTTTTTTAAAATATTGATCAACACCGAAGTGGGAAAACTGCGCGTATTGTGTCGTTGGCAAGGGTTGAGTGTTCGGTGTGTGGATGCATCCACGTACTGTTCTACAGTACAAGCGCAGAGGATACTTGAATAAGCTGAGCAGAAGTAGAGTTCGACCCTAATTGGGCACTGTCTATGTTATTGCTGAATTCACCCAGGTTTTATCCCACGTCCTATCCTAACATCCTTATATCCGTATTGTTTTTCTATTTGAACAAACATGGTCAAGGGCCTATAGTTTCAAAACGGGAAAGCAGACTATTGTCTACTAGTTACCTCATTGCAAAGGGAATGCTGTTGCATTGCGTTTTTGAGAAGGAATGTCTCCATAGACTACATAATTATAGCTATTCACTGACAGACAGACAGACACTGTCGCCTGGAAAACACTCTTTCTTGGGCGGTGAGTGGGGAGGCATGTGTGACTCGTGCATGGCTTTACGTTGAAATTCGTGGTATGCTCTCACGTATGGGGTTATTTAATAGGTTACTTCTTAGTAGTTATACGCTACTTAGGCTGCGTTTAGACAGGCAGCCCAGTTCTGATATTTTTTCTCCAATTTGTCTTTTGACCGATCAGATCTTATGTGAAAGAGTCTCATGTGATAAAAGACGATTCGTTGAAAAAATATCGGAATTGTCTAAATGCAGCCTAAATGGACTTAAGGGGGTGTAGCATTTCTCATGGGACCCAGTGTGCGGTTTTGGAGAAGAAAAACAATCGATTACCCTATTAACTTTAAAATAATGATAAATGGTGTGTGAAAAGAGCCATAATCTGCTGACTGAGAGGCAATATGTAGGCTTTGTTGTTTCAACAGAAATACTTCCATATTGAGGAGTAATAGAAGGGTGAGAGTTGTCTGTAGGTGTGTTGGTCACCCCATGCATCGAATGCCATCTATTGAATATGCGCTGATATAGGCTACTCTATTGGATTTGCTCAAATATTTTTTCAGTTTTGTTCTTGTGCAAATAGTTTTTCAGCATTGTTCTTGTGAGCAAATTACACAGCAAAATACAGCATTCACCAATTCAAAAATATATTTTTTCCCCTGACCAAATGTGAATTTTTTGAAAAGCAGACGCATTTAAATCTGTTGTGATGGATTTGTCTTGTCCGTTGCCCCCAGTTTTATAATTCAAGGCAACTGACATCGGCTTGGTGGTTAAAGGCTATGACACCTATTCACATGTAAATTATGAAAGATCTCAAACCTGACACAAATGCTTGTTTAGTAGGCGGTACTAGTTGAATGTCACTGACACTAATCAGTCATAGGGTTGGCATGGCTTTGGCTTGTAAATCACTGACGTTTTTTTACAAGGAGCACGTGTGTGCCTAAGTTGGGAAATGTAGGTGCACATAAATATTTATTTGAGGTAATAAAGCTATAATTTTTCTAGGCGCACTGAAAAATATTTAGCCGCATATGCGAGTAAAATGGTCGCACTGTAGAGACCTGATTGTATCAACTTGCAATAGAGCGCTACAGAATTGAAACATTGTAGCCGCAATTAGGTGTGTAGACTAGGCTACAATCCATTTGCAGTGAATCTGACATTTTGAGTGGCTAGAAGACCAACCAGTCTGTCTCAGTGTAGAGCCCTGACAATGTTATCAGTACACGACCAACAGCGACCAGTGGCAACAACGTAGCTGAATGACACTTCCGTAGGAATGATGATGCTGCTGCTTTTTGATGCACTTTTCTCTTCGTCTTGAGCCCAACTCACCTGCACGTCTTACCAACTTGATTGACAATCTTCTGAGGGGAATTTGATACATTGAACCTGACGTTTTGCTTGATAAATGCAATGTCTGGTAAGGTTATATATTTTTTCTCACTTACACAGAAGCTGTAGCTGCCCCATATGGACATCTTTGAAGAAATAGTGTAGTTATGACTCCATGGCTTGACTTGAATGTTCTACCGCTTGAGCTCCTGTTCCTCTTATAGAATATTAGCTCAAAAGTATTGTGGAGCTCCTGCACCTAAATATAAAAAGTAGAGAAACCCAAAATGAGTACCGACACTTATTTTGGTCCAAGTCAACCTCTGCCTGTCATCAATTAATTATGTGTGGATCCTCACGTTTCATCTTATCATACGTGTCCCTAGTGTGGCATCGCAAATAACAGCCAGAAAATGATTAGCAATCCACCACCCCTCTACATGTTATGTTACAAATCTGCCTCAATAGACCAGTGTTGAAGTCTAATACATTTTTATTGGATTTTATTTCACTGATCTTGTGTTGCTATCAACTGGAATGAGAAGAACCATTATCATGAGCACATACTTGCTGTAGTTGACCTACTGTCTAACTTGATTCTGTAGGGCGAATGGGCAGTGACTCAATAGCCATACTTCCCTCCAGTGTATGTGCGTAGTGTGTGCATGTTGGTCGTGTTTGTGTGCATGTTGGTCGTGTTTGTGTGCATGTTGGTCGTGTGTGTGTGCATGTTGGTCGTGTGCGTGTGCATGTTGGTCGTGTGCGTGTGCATGTTGGTCGTGTGCGTGTGCATGTTGGTCGTGCGCGTGTGTGCATGTTGGTCGTGCGCGTGTGTGCATGTTGGTCGTGCGCGTGTGTGCATGTTGGTCGTGCGCGTGTGTGC
>QNTS01002613.1:143544-163761 GCA_003317085.1 Hucho hucho
TGTGTGCGCATGTCGGTGTCTGTGTGCGCATGTCGGTGTCTGTGTGCGCATGTCGGTGTCTGTGTGCGCATGTCGGTGTCTGTGTGCGCATGTCGGTGTCTGTGTGCGCATGTCGGTGTCTGTGTGCGCATGTCGGTGTCTGTGTGCGCATGTCGGTGTCTGTGTGCGCATGTCGGTCTTGTGTGCGCATGTCGGTCTTGTGTGTGTGTGTGCGTGCGTGCGTGCGCATGTTGGTCTCGTGTGCGTGCGCATGTTGGTCTCGTGTGTGTGTGTGCGTGCACATGTTGGTCTCGTGTGTGTGTGTGCGCGTGCATGTTGGTCTCGTGTGTGTGTGCACGCGCATGTTGGTCTCGTGTGTGTGTGTGCATGTTGGTCTTGTATGTGTGTGTGCGCATGTTGGTCTCGTGTTTGTGTGTGTGTGTGCGCGCGTGCATGTTGGTCTTGTCTGTGTAGGTTAGTCTTGTGTGTGTGTGAGTGGACTTCACAGAAGACAGCTCTTTTCACGGCCCCTTGACTGCCAGACATTTTAAATCTGTGTGACAACCTCATCCTGATTTTTTTTTAAAAGTCTCTCTCCCTCTTTCATTCCTGTGTGTTTCTCCCTCTGCGGACTGCCCCTACTTTCATCACGTTCCGAGTTCTGGCACGATTTCCACATTTCGGAATCTCCACTTCCCCTCTCTCTGTTTGAACTTCTCTTAGTTGTGGGTTTCGGCTCATTAGGTCAAATCCGCCACTTATTATAGTGTCAAAATGTACTACAAAATGTAAAAAGGATAATTTTGGTGAGATTTGGGAGTTGATTGGAAAACATGGTATGTCAGAGTTAAGGGTACTGTAATAGTTTTCCTCGGGTTGGGTTTATCTCAATCCTGAGGAACTTTGCCTCAGTTGCACACCATCTGGCTGAAGACTGGTTAGACATTTCAAGTTATCTAGAAGAATGAGTGACTGTAACTGTGTACTGTTTTGGCAGAGTGAATGTGCAAACGCTTGCCACGTGCGAACACACACGAGACACCCACGTTAAGCCACACCCCCCCCCAAGACAACTTTCGTTTGGCTTCCGTCATGGCCTCTGCATTTCTTAACCTCTTAGGGATCCAATCCCGTTAGCGGGCTCGTTTTCAGAGCAAACAAAGCGCGGCAAATTCAAAATAAAAATCTGTAATATTTAACATTCATCAATATACAAGTGTTGCATAGTCATCAAACGCTCTGCTTCTTGGCAATATCAGTGTTGTCAGATTTCAAAAAGGCTTTACGGCGAAAGCACAACATTTGATTGTTTGAGGATAGCACCTCATATTTTCCACATTAGCATAAATTCATATCCAGCGCGGGTCTCACACAACCCATATAAGAGCTCAAATAAATCGCTTACCTTTCGAAGAACTTCTGCTGAGGGCTTCCCAAGTGTCCAAACAAGAGAATCCATGGTTCTTTTGTTAGAAAAAGTAATTTATTATATCCATAAATCTCAGTTTGGTTGGCGTGTTTTGTTCAGTTAGTCCACCAAGCATTTCCAGTTTACTTGCCCGTTGTACAGTGAAGAGAACGCGTTCAAATTATACCTCTCAACTTTTCACAAACATAATTTATAATTTATCCTTAGGCATCCATTTATCTATATTGGCTATTATATTTCACTCGGATAATAACCTACACGATACAGAAGGTAAACACCGTGGTGCGCGCTCCCGGGTATCTCATGCACTAGACAAAATCGACAACCTTTTTTCTCTCTCCCATTATAAATGCTCCAAACTGTGTCCAGAGACTGTCGACATCTAGTGGAAGCCACAGGTACTGCAACCTCAGTCCTATTTCCCAGAAAATTCCATAAACAACCATTCAAAGTCAGGAAATGTCAAAAGAAAAATTATTTCCGGACAGAAATTTCTCGGGTTTTTGCCTGCTATATCAGTTCTGTTATACTCATAGATATTATGTTAACGGTTTTAGAAACTTCACTGTTTCCTATCCAATAGTACTAATTATGTGCATATCCTAGTTTCTGGGCCTGAGTGGCAGGCATTTTACTTTGGGCACGTCAGACAGGAGAAAATTTGGAAAATGTTTAGCTTCTTCTCTTAGATCCCTCACTCTTTCCTCACTCTTTCCTCTCTCTGTTCCTCCACTTCTCTCTTCCCTTCCCTCCTCATGTTCTCCTTTTGTTTGTTTTGCTTCCGCTGGCTGTCGGGCCCTGGCTGCGCTGGCTGTCGGGCCCTGGCTGCGCTGGCTGTCGGGCCCGGGCTGCGCTGGCTGTCGGGCCCGGGCTGCGCTGGCTGTCGGGCCCGGGCTGCGCTGGCTGTGTGGCGCACACGCTGGCTGTGTCGCGCGCTGTCTCACTCGTTCTCTCACTATCCTTTTGAACAGACCCCAGGATGGGTGATATCATAGCCTTATCAAAACAGTCCCCAAGATGCTTCCTCTCGCTCCAAGTAAAAATATCATAATGCAAATATTCCCTCTGCTAGGGACACAGAATGGTATAAAAAACTAAGCTGTTTAGGAACCCGGACCAAATTTTTCTCTGCCACACTTGTCCGACCGAGCTGTTTGTTATGTATAATACATTTTCTCACCTTTCACAGTTTATTTTTATCGCTCACTTTTTAAAAAAATTCAAAGGACCCCTCCCTATACTTCCGCCTCACTCACTGCCTGTCGAGGTGATCGCTGCTTGGGCAAAGGCTGTTTTTGAAGCAGGCAAAAAGGCCACTCATCAAGACCACTGAAATAAAATGTCAAAATTGAAAATAATCCACAGCGATGCCACGACTGCCACTGTGTTGGAGCCTTCACGGTTTGCCTTGATTCAAAGTAGTGATCGGGGGGAATCGATTTCCATTTGGTTGTTTACTCATGCTCTCTTGCCTCACTGCAGCATAGTGAGCAATATGTTTTGAACATCAAATAAAATTGCAGTATTGAATCGCAATACATATAGAATCGTGAGAATCGAAATACATATTGCATACTGTTAGCTATCTTACTCCTACTGAAAAGACCAGGCCGTGCAATTGGTCTGTGTCTGTCGGTGGTCTTCAAGGCCTCAATTTGATCCTTTGGAGAGACGTGTGTGTGTGTTCATCTGGCCTTTCACAGTATGTCCCCCTTGACATTCCCTATGATAATATGTCACTGCGCCTCCACTTTATGAGTGTGTTAGATGGCATATGGCCAGAGCTGCAGTTCTGAAAGGGATTGATTTGTTGGAGGCTATTGACAGCCATGTTTAGATTGGCTCTTGGGAGTTTAACCCCCTTAGAACTACATAATTGGTTAGAGTTACACGTACACAGCTGTTCAGACCAAATTCACCCATGGCAGTAACCCTTGCTTTACCTTTAACCTCCAAGGCCTGTGTCAAAGCCCAACCATGCTACAAGCAGCCTTAGTAGATGACGAAAGTTGCCTCCTTGGCATTCTAACACACTCTGCAGCATTCTGTACGTCCTCATACTGACCCAGACCAGTGTTTCCTCTACCATTGTAGCTATGTTGCACGTAGAGTTTGGCTTCTATTGGTTTCAGTTGACAGATTTGATGCTAAAGGGTTGGGTTGTTGATTATAGGGCTTTTTACTGGGAAATATTCCAGGGGAAGACTAACTCAGGCACCACTTGGCCCATCAAATGTCAAAAAAGCTTCCCTTCTTCCTCTGCTGAGGGAACAGTCGGTCAATGGAGCTGATCAGGAAGTCACCGGTCAAAGTTACCGTTCAGACATCTGAACGAAGAGCAATTGCCAATCTGCAGTCCCACACACCCCAAAGCCAGGGTCTTTTTCAGTAGGGCACACCGTAGCAATTGTTTTGAAATGGAAAGCGGAAACAAGCATTTCTTTTTGGACCAGTTAGTCCCTCGTTTCAGTCTGTTTCCTTCAATTTGGTGCTTGATAAACACAACCCAGGGTTTCCCAAAGCACTGTTCTTTGTGACAATCAAGTTTTTAAGTCATCAATCAAGTCATCCACCAGAGCAAATATTGAATCCCTGGAAAACCCTTGATTCACAATTGTTTATATTTTCAAAAAGGATGGGGGAGCCTAGTGGTGGTTTTGTAGTGCTCAGTGGAGTCTGTGCTTGTGTGGCTTTTGTTGAGGCACCACACAATTTCTGTGTGCATCTGATTGTGTGCACTGTGCATGTATAGTCCAGTTCGAGGCAACATACAGAACTAAAAAGGCCTTAGTGTGTGTCTGCCTTCCTATTTCTCAGGTCTCCTCTGTGGGGAAGATTAAATGGAGAATAGTTTACATAAGCACACAGGCATTTATTGTTGCAATTAATGTTAATGGTGCTGTGGGCTCGCTTCAAAATTGCCTCCTCTGCAGTGCCTGCCTTGGGCCTAGCCCTCTCGTCGTTTGTTTTATTTACAGAGGGGAATTTAAATAATTCACTAGCCTGTAAATAAGACTAATAGAACGCAGTGCTGGGCCTTTTAGAGCCACTTGCCCAGGGAAAGCATGGCCGCCATGCGCCTGTAAATCAGGTGAGGTGTGGCGACGTAAAGGAGAGACGGGAAGGAAGGCTCTTTTGAGGGAGGTAACATCACTGCTTTGCCTTCAGGCAGTGTGTGTGAGAAGGAAGCAGAGTGTGTTGAATTGTACACATGCACGCCACCCACTCTAAAGTCAGCACCTGTGTGTGTACCAGATGTACATGTTCATTTATTCATTTTGTTTACTGCCTGTTTTGCCCTGAGTCCTCAGAAGTGGCCTGCTTCAGGTAGTTAGTTTTTTTGTTCTAGCTCAGCTCTAACAGATTCAACTAGTCGTCAAGCCGTTTGAGTATTTGAATCAGAAATGTAAGTGGGGAAAACCCTGCACACCCCGGGGGTTCTCCCTGCTGGACTGATGTCGAGACATCTAGGTCATGTAGGCCTATATCACCCCTTTGCCTTTCTCTAGCCCCCTTTGTCAGTGCTCTCTGTTGTCTGTGTGTGAAAGGGTTAAAGAGACTGAAAAGATGAGCCCATCACTAGTCTTGCTTCCATTGTGCGCTGGCATTGTACCGTAGCTTAGCATGTCGATACTGTATGTTACCAGATACTTTTTTCCACCTTAAGGCTTCCTCTAATTTGCTAAATAGCCTTCGCCTCACCCTAATGCAAAGCGATGCAAAGGTTTCCAATGGTTAGTGGGTCGGCGACATGCTTCCATCCTATTGGAAGGAGACCCGTTGCCGTTTCAAATATTTGTTTAATTACAGCACCAACACACCTGATTCGTTTGGTCAACTAATCTTCAATCCCATTTGTTGAATCAAGGGGGACTACTGCTGGAATAGAATACACAAGTGCAATGGCTGTGGGTCTTTGATGAACGGATTGGGAAACACTTTGTTAACTGATGTGAACACTTCGTTAGCCAAAGTCTCAGGAGATTTGGAGGCTCTGTGTTTCTCCTTTAGGGAAACATGTGCTTCAGGATCATAAGACTCCTTCCCAACCTCATTCCTCCTGCCCTTCTCCTTTACCTTAGCTTGTGAAGTGAAAAGCCACTCCAGCCATGTCGTGCAGAACATTGACTACGCTAATTCCTTTAGGGGATACCACTCCACTCCTGGGGATACACCCCCCCACCCTCCCTAAAAATCTGGGAATAATTATTGCTGCGGAGTCAATGGGGAGGAGTGCGGGGAATACCGAGAGTGGGGGAGTAGGGAAGGTCAAAGGTTAGACAGATCCCTCTTTTTAAGGTGGAAGGCTGGCCTTTGACAACCCCTCCCATTAATTCTGCATAGGTGGTTACATCCATCCCCAGGAGCTGTCATTAAGGTCAGGACTATACCAGCTCACTGGGGAAAGGGGGGTGGACACTGGAGAAGGGGGGATAACATAACATAAGACTTCTCAGTGTTAGTAATTTATGATTCAATGATTCAAGGCAATTTCTGTGCATGCGATGCACATGCATGCTCCCTTCTAGATGGTGGGAGTGATTTGGTTAAGGAACAGCCATGCGACCACTAGGGCACAAACATTAATCAATGCAGACGGAGGTGATATGATTCAATTGAGTTGGGCAGCAGGTCTCTATTGTTGAGCACTGCATTCCTATTAAATGGGGTGTGTAACTTGTGACTGGTGTGTTGTGCTGACCCGTGAAGGCTAGGAGGAGTTCCTTTCTCTCTTTCTCTTTCCATCCCTCTCTGTTCCCCTATAAACCATCCCAAGTGAGTGCTTGAGGAATGCGGTTGTTCCAGTTGATCGACCCGTCATCTATTGTTACCTGTGTTGTTTGAATGGACAGGTCATGGTCTTTAGTATGTCATCAGACTCAGACTGACGGTTGTGTTTCAGGGGTGTGTCTTCAGTGAGGTGAAACGTTCTGAACGTTGCAGATATAAATGCTATGTGTAGCGTAGGGCTGTCCCTGGTATGTATAGAGTAGGGCTGTCCCTGGTATGCATGGAGTAGGGCTGTCCCTGGTATGCATGGAGTAGGGCTGTCCCTGGTATGCATGGAGTAGGGCTGTCCCTGGTATGCATGGAGTAGGGCTGTCCCTGGTATGCATGGAGTAGGGCTGTGCCTGGTATGCAAATCAAATTTTATTTGTCACATACATGGTTAGCCGATGTTAATGCGAGTGTAGCGAAATGCTTGTGCTTCTAGTTCCGACCA
The DNA here is from genome assembly GCA_003317085.1 of Hucho hucho. NCBI lineage: Eukaryota > Metazoa > Chordata > Actinopteri > Salmoniformes > Salmonidae > Hucho > Hucho hucho. The sequence goes on from QNTS01002613.1 coordinate 150,177, forward strand.
TGCAGTAGTATCTAACAAGTAATCTAACAAATTCACAACAACTACCTTATACACACAAGAGTAAAGGAATGAATACGAGTATGTACATATAAATATATGGATGAGCGATGGCTGACCGGCATAGGCAAGATGCAGTAGATGGTATGGAGTACAGTATATACACATATATGATGAGTAATGTAGGATATGTAAACATTATATAAATGGCATTGTTTAAAGTGGCTAGTGATACATTTATTCCATTCAATTATAATTATTAAAGTGGCTAGAGATTTGGGTCGATGGCCGAACGGCATAGGCAAGATTCATGGAGTAGGGCTGTGCCTGGTATGCATGGAGTAGGGCTGTGCCTGACTTAAACATCTTGGGGACCCAGAGTCATCTGTTCTTTCGAACAATTGATTGGTCAACATTTTTAACCGTGTATTTTTCCCTATATAGACGCATCCTATTTGTTTTAATCAAATCAACGATATGTAGGCAACTGAGCTTGTCTGATGCTTTAAGCACTCTGATTAAATAATTAAGACACACAAATGACTCAAGGGATTATTCTGGTTAGAGAGCCTAACCAGAACAATAATAAAAAACTGTTTCCCAACCCTCTTCCTGCTGCTGGCCTTGGCATATTCTGTTGTTACGCTCCTGAAGTTGCAGGTAGGTAATAGGCTACACCAGGGGTTGGCAACCTTTTCCGTTTGGAGTGCCAATTTATCTTATTATTTCTACCGATCTGCGTGCCAGTTATGATATTCATATGCACATTTTCGTGGAACAGTTTCATTTATAATAAAGTCTTCGTATCTCAATAATTTTTATGTGGTTAATAAAAATTATGAAAGTAACTTCAATTGCCATTACTAACATTGCAGCCTGCAGGTAGAAAATATCCTGATAAAAATAAATATCCTATATATCTAATAAATTGGTTATGCATGGCCTGTCTGCAAGGAACTTGAAACATTGTATCAACTATTAACATGGGTCAGGCTGAAGCTTGCACTAGCAAACTTGCAACATTGTATAAAATATTCTGGGCCCTCAAGAGTTTCCTGAGCCAGTGATCTGCAGGCTATTTGTGCAAGGGATAAGAAGTAATCAGGTAGGCCTATTTTATGACGTTTCCACCGGATCAGAGCATGACATTTCCCCCCCCTCCCCCTTTCACATAGGCTACATTGAGGAACAATGTTAATTCTCAGTGGATGTAAAAACAGACTTTGTTTACTTGCTGTTTGAGGTGAAGGAAAAAATTAATTTTGAGAAGCTCCACAGTGGTGGTGAGTTAAGACAGTCAGAAATGCTAACAGATCCCCAAATGGGCACATTTTAAAGGCCTACATTTGCACGCAGGTCAAGTACCCTAGGCCTACTTCTATGCATAATAAAGTGCGCGTCCTTACTAGAGGTCGACCGATGAATCGGCATGGCCGATTTCAAGTTATTATAGCAATCGGTAATCAGCGTTTTTGGACTCCGATTATGGCCGATTACATTGGACTCCACGAGGAGACTGCGTGGCAGGTTAACCACCTGTTACGCGAGTGCAAGGAGCCATGGTAAGTTGCTAGCTAGCACTAAACTTATCTTATAAAAAAACTAGCGATCTTCACATAATCACTAGTTAACTACACATGGTTGTTGATATTACTAGTTTATCTAGCTTGTCCTGCGTTGCATATAATCAATGCGGTGCCTGTTAATTTATCATCGAATCACAGCCTACTTCGCAAAACGGGTGATGATTTAACAAGCACATTCTCCAAAAAAGCACTGTCGTTGCACCTATGTACCTAACCATAAACATCAATGCGTTTCTTAAAATCAACACACATGTACATTTGTCATTTGTTTGAACCTGCATATTTAGTTGATATTGCCTGCTAACATGAATTTATTTTAACTAGGGAAATTGTCACTTCTCTTGTGTTCTATGCAAGCAGAGTCAGGGTATATGCAGCAGTTTGTGCCGCCTGGCTCGTTGCGAACTGTGTGAAGACCATTTCTTCCTAACAAAGACCGTAATTAATTTGCCAGAATTTTACATAATTATGACATAACATTGAAGGTTGTGCAATGTAACAGCAATATTTAGACTTAGGGTTGCCACCCGTTCGATAAAATATGGAACGGTTCCGTATTTCACTGAAAGAATAAACGTTTTGTTTTCGAAATGATAGTTTCTGGATTTTACCATATTAATGACCTAAGGCTTGTATTTCTGTGTGTTTTATTATATTATATTTAAGGCTGGCAATACTAAAGTGCCTATAAGCACATCCAATAGTCAAAGGTATATGAAATACAAATGGTATAGAGAGAAATATTCCTATAATAACTACAACCTAAAACTTCTTAACTGGGAATATTGAAGACTCATGTTAAAAGGAACCACCAGCTTTCATATGTTCTCATGTTCTGAGCAAGGAACTTTAACGTTAGCTTTTTTACATGGCACATATTGCACTTTTACTTTCTTCTCCAACACTGTGTTTTTGCATTATTTAAACCAAATTGAACATGTTTCATTATTTATTTGAGACTAAATAGATTTTATTTATGTATTANTATATATATATATATATATATATATATATATATATATATATATATATATATATATATATATATATATATATAAACGCGCTCTCAAACATTTTAGAACACCTACTCATTCAAGGGTTTTTCTTTCTTTTTACTATTTTCTACATTGTAGAATAGTAGTGAAGACATCAAAACTATGAAATAACACACATGGAATCATGTAGTAACCAAAAAAATATTAAACAAATCTAAATATATTTTATATTTGAGATTCTTCAAAGTAGCCACCCTTTGCCTTGATGACAGCTTTGCACGCTCATGGCATTCTCTCAACCAGCTTCATGAGGTTGTCACCTGGAATGAATTTCAATTAACAGGTGTGCCTTCTTAAAAGTTAATTTGTGGAATTTCTTTCCATCTTAATGCGTTTGAGCCAGTCAGTTCTGTTGTGACAAGGTAGGTGTGGTATACAGAAGATAGCCCTATTTGGTAAAAGACCAAGTCCATATTATGGCAAGAACAGCTCAAATAAGCAAAGAGAAATGAACGTCCATCATTACTTTAAGACATGAAGGTCAGTAAATACGGAACATTTCAAGAACTTTGAAAGTTTCTTCATGTGCAGTCGCAAAAACCGTCAAGCGCTGTGATGAAACTGCCTCTCAAGAGGACCTCCACAGGAAAGGAAGACCTAGAGTTACCTCTGCTGCAGAGGATAAGTTCATTAGAGTTACCAGCCTCAGACATTGCAGCCCAAATAAATGCTTCACAGAGTTCAACTAACACACATCTCAACATCAACTGTTCAGAGGAGACTGCGTGAATCAGGCCTTCATGGTTGAATTGCTGCAAAGAAACCACTACTAAAGGACACAAATAAGAAGACACTTGCTTGGGCCAAGAAACACCAGCAATGGACATTAGACCGGTGGAAATTTGTCCTTTGGTCTGGAGTCAATTGGAGATATTTGGTTCCAACCCGCTGTGTCTTTGTGAGACGCGGTGTGGGTGAACCGATGATCTCCCCATGTGTATTTCCCACCGTAAAGCATGGAGGAGGAGGTGTTATGGTGTTGGGGTGCTTTGCTGGTTACACGGTCTGTGATTTATTTAGAATTCAACGCACACTTAACCAGCATTCTGCAGTGATACGCCATCCCATCTGGCTTGTGCTTAGTGGGACTGTAATTTGTTTTCCAACAGGACAATGACCCAAAACACACCTCAAGGCTGTGTAAGGGTTATTTGACCAAGAAGGAGAGTGATGGAGTGCTGCATCAGATGACCTGGCCTCCGCAATACCCCGACCTCAACCAAATTGAGATGGTTTGTGATGAGTCGGACCGCAGAGTGAAGGAAAAGCAGCCAACAATTGTTCAGCATATGTTGGAACTCCTTCAAGACTGTTGGAAACGCATTCCAGGTGAAACTGGTTGAGAGAAGTTTTCACTGTCGTTTTTATTTCTTTACTTATCTATTGTTTACCTAATACCACATTTTTACTTAGAAATTGCACTGTTGGTTTGGGCCTGTAAGTAAGCATTTCACTGTAAGGTCTACACCTGTTGTATTCGGCGCACGTGACAAAGTTTGATTTGATTTTAGAATGCCATAGTGTGCAAATCTGTCAAGGCAAAGGGTGGCTATTTGAAGAATATCAAATCTTAAATACACACTTTTTTTGGTTACTAAATTATTCTATATGTGTTATTTCACAGTTTTGATGTCTTCACTTTAATTCTACATTGTAGAAAGTAGTAAAAATAAAGAAAAACCCTTGAATGAGTAAGTGACCAAACTTTTGACTGGTACTGTATGCCTATCAAACTTGCACAGTTACATTTCAATGGAGTTATTCACTCTATTCCAACGGCATGATGATCAGTTTGAGCTCATTGAAGAGGCCCACCTCTTTTTTTGCCCTTAGGAATTGACAATGCAGTCAGAACTTGGCCTCGGCTCAGACAAGGTACATACTCCAGAATACTGAACTAGTTTCAGAAGTGTTATAGTTTAAGGAACAAAAAAACTTGGGTGTTCATTTAGGCGAGTAACAAGAAATTTGGACTAAAATACGCCCAGCCGCCTCTGACAGAGGAGAGGAAGGGAGGAAACTTGGCACTGTAGTTAGTTTAGCTGTCTGCACGAAGCTCACCGGGAGCATTCTTAAGGCAAAGACTGGTTTTTGTGTGTGTGTGTGGCGGGGAAGGATGACAAAACTGAGAGAAAGACAGCTGACTCAAACTTTAATAATGGCCTGATCCAGCTATCAGAACACCCTGTGGCTTTAGGGCTTTTTGGAAGCTAGACAGATGTTATGTAGGGGTTTTAAGCTGGAAATGTCAGTTATTTCGGGGAAGATTGAAACAAATCTACACCCCATCTCCAGATACTCTATATATACACAGAAGTATGCAGACACCTTCAAATTAGTGGATTCGGCTATTTCTAGCCACACCCTTGTTGTTGACAGGTGTACAAAATCAATGCAATCTTCATAGACAAACATTGGCAGTAGAACAGCCTTAACCTGTTACGGATCCAATCCCGTGAACGGGATCCATTTTGACAACATCCGGTGAAATGCAGAGCGCCAAATTCAAATTACAAAAATACTAATTTCAAACATTAATGAAAATACAAACCCTTCAAAAGCTTAGACTCTTGTTAATCTAACAGCATTGTCAGATTTCAAAAAGGCTTTACGGCGAAAGCAGAACATTTGATTGTCTGAGGGCAGCGCCCCACTCAAACTCAATTAGCATAATAACATAACCAGCATAGTTGTCACAAAACTCAAAAATAGCATAAAATAAATCGCTTACCTTTATCTTCCTCTGATGGCATACCCAAGCGTCCAGGTTACTACACAAAAGGTCCCTTTGTTCGATAAAGTTCCTCTTTATAACCATAAAGCTCCGTTTGGTTGGCGCGTTTTGTTTAGTAATCCACCTGCCCATAGGCTTTCATCCATGCAGACAAACGATATCCCAAAAGTACCCGTAAAGTTTGTCAAAAAAAGGCAAACAGCATTTGTAATCAATACTCAGATACCCTAAAATGAATATAAACTATAATACTTCAGACGGAATAGAACCTGCTGAATAGAAGAGAAAAAGAACTGAGCGCGCATCCCATGTTATGCGCAAAATCCAAAACAGTACACGTAAAGTGAACTCAGGAACAAGAGGTCTTACTCCCTTGATTTTCATGATTGAAGCTTCAAACCTTTTTCTAAAGACTGTTGACATCTAGTGGAAGCCATAGGAACTGCAATCTGGGGGTTAAACTATGAGGCTTTGAATAGCTGGCCTATTGAAAACAGTGTGACATGACTGATTCAGACATCCTGGATGGATTTTGCTCGGGTTTTGACTGCCATATCAGTTCTGTTATACTCACAGACATTATTTTAACAGTTTTAGTGTTTTCTATACACAGCTACTAATTATATGCATATCCTAGCTTCTGGGCCTGAGTAACAGGCAGTTTACTTTGGGCACGTATTTCATCCGAACTTCAAAATACTGCCCCCTAGCCCTAAGAAGTTAATAGCGAGCTCAGTGACTTTCAACTTGGCACCGTCTTAGGATGCCACCTTTCCAACAAGTCAGTTCGTCAAACTTCTGCCCTGCTGGAGCTGCTCCAGTCATCTCTGTGTTGTCATTGTGAAGTGGAAATGTCTAGGAGCAACAACGGCTCAGCCGCGAAGTGTAGGCCACACAAGCTCACGGAACAGGAGAGCCAAGTGCTGAAGCACGCAGCGTGTCAAAATGGTCTGTCCCCGGTTGCAACACTCACTACCAAGTTCCAAACTGCCCCTGGAAGCAACGGAAGCTTCATGAAATGGGTTTCCATGGCCGAGCAGATCACCATGCACAATGCCAAGCGTCTGCTGGAGTGGTGTAAAGCTTGCCACCATTGGACTCTGGAGCAGTGGAAACATGTTCTCTGGAGTGATGAATCACGCTTCACCATCTGGCATTCCGACAGACTGGGTTTGGCGAATGCCAGGAGAACGCTACCTGCCCAAATGCATAGTGCCAACTGTAAAGTTTGGTGGAGTAGGAATAATGGTCTGGGGCTGTTTTTCATGGTTTGTTCTATGCCCCTTAGTTCAGGTTGAAGGGAAATCTTAACGCTACAGCATGGATTGAGATTCTAGACAATTCTGTGCTTCCAACCTTGTGGCAACCGTTTGGGGGAAGGCCCTTTCCTGTTTCAGCATGACAATGCCCCAGTGGACATAGCAAAGTCCATACAGAAATGGTTTGTCAAGATCGTGTGGAAGAACTTGCCTGGCCTGCACAGAGCCTTGACCTCTACCCAATCTAACACCTTTGGGAGGAATTGGAACGTTGACTGCGAGCCAGACCTAATTGCCCAACATCAGTGCCTGACCTCACTAATGCTCTTGTGGCTGAATGGAAGCAATTCCCCGCAGCAATGTTCCAACATCGAGTGGAAAGCCATCCCAGAAGCGTGGAGGCTGCTATTGCAGCAAAGGGGGGACCAACTCCATATTAATGCCCGTGATTTTGGAATGAGATGTCCGAAGAGCATGTGTCCACGGACTTTTGGTCATGTATTGTAAGTTTATGGGTTTAGTATTTTGGGTGGGTATTTTGGTGGCAGCGGTGGGATCTTTCTCACTACTCATATGGGGGGAGATAGATGTGGGGAGGGAGTGAGACCCTCAACTATGCACACTTTAAAGACATACATGGAGACATGCTATCACTTGATCAGAGTTATTGACCTTAGCTGTGTTCAAAAACCTTACTAACATACTGTATATTACATACTTAATCAGTGTATTAATTTATTTTAGTATTTTGAACATACAGTATCCTTTCAGTTGAACGTACTAGCGCTTTGCCTGTCTACCGGAAATTGATGCTGTTGCTATGTGACCTCTTGCTAGCTTGTTAGCATAACAAATTACTAGCTAGACATTTTAAGATTTCGGGCGTGTTTGTAAATTCTATCTGGAGTGCCAGAGTGCGCTCTGGGCGTTCGTATGTGTGTCCAGAGGAGTAGAGTTAATAGGGTTGATCAGAGCGTTCTGACTAAACAACGGCAGTCCAGCACCCAAGCTTACTGGCAAACTTGCTAGAACGTTTCCATGGGAAGTCTGGGAATTTGGGGAATTTTCCTTAAATTCATCAAAAAAGTTAGCTTATAACAGTGAACCTTTTTTTGTGGGTTACACTTAAGGCAATTCTAGGTCTTGTGGCATATTTTGGTTACACTATCCCCAATTCAATGTAATTGCAACCCTCTGCATGCACAGTGCATTCTTCTATCACATGTGCATATGATTCTCAAGATCTTGCACACTATTGAGATGCTATTGAGCCTACACTTCTACACTGTCTGAGCCAAGGACTACAATGCTTTCTGGTAAGTTTTGATTTTGATCATCTTTACAGGAAAGTGATGTGTGGAGACATTTCATTGCAGCTAATGTAGAAGGAAAAGCTGTGTAACGAAAAGCTGTGTAAGTTCCCTCAGCGCGCTCACTACAAGCAACCACTGACAAAAGTCCCTCTACTTCTATTCGAGGTGAAAATAAGGAATCAGAAACCTTATTGATAGCAACAGCTCATGGTCTTCCTGGAATCAGAAGTTTTTTTTGACTCAATGGAGGAATGTAGTCAGATAAATGCTGATGAATGTCTTGCTAGTGCTGTGTATGCAACTGGTTCCCCTCTGATGCTCACAGACAATGTGTATTGGAAGAGATTTCTGAATGTTCTTCGCCCAGCATACACCCCTCAAACCAGACATGCTTTATCTACTCTTGCTGGATGCAGAGTTCAACAGAGTTCAAGCTAATCAGAGAAAGCAGACTGTCATCTCTGATGGGTGGTCGAGTGTTCGTGGGCAAGGAATAATTAACTACATCTCCACCCCTCAACCAGCATTCTACAAGAGCACAGACACAAGGGACAACAGTCACACCGGTCTCTACATTGCAGATGAGCTGAAGGCAGTCATCAATGACCTTGGACCACAGAAGGTATTTGCACTGGTGACAAACAATGCTGCGAACATGAAGTCTGCTTGGTCTAAAGCGGAGGAGTCCTACCCTCACATCACACCCATTTGCTGTGCTGCTCATGCATTGAATCTGCTCCTCAAGGACGTCATGGCACTGAAAACAATGGATACACTCTACAAGAGAGCCAAGAAAATGGTTAGGTATGTGAAGGGTCATCAAGCTATAGCAGCAATCTACCTCACCAAGCAAAGTGAGAAAAATAAGAGCACCACATTTTATCTGCCCAGCAACACCCGTTGGGGTGGTGTTGTCATCATGTTTGACAGTCTCCTGGAGGGGAAGGAGTCTCTCCAAGAAACGGCCATATCACATTCTGCCGATATGTACAGCCCCATCAAGAGGATCCTCCTGGATGATGTATTTTGGGAGAGAGTGGTAAGCAGCCTGAAACTCTTGAAACCTATAGCAGTAGCCATTGCACGGATTGAGGGGGACAATGCCATCCAGTCTGATTTTCAGACTCTGCTTGCAGATGTAAGAGAAGAAATCCGTACTGCCCTGCCCACTTCACTGTTGCTCCAAGCAGAGGAAACTGCAGTTCTGAAATACATCCAAAAGCTTGAATATTTCTGCCTGAAGCCCATACACGTCGCAGCGTATATGTTGGACCCCAAGTATGCTGGCAAGAGCATCCTGTCTGGTGCAGAGATCAACAAGGCCTATGGTGTCATCACTACCGTACTTCGCCTCCTTGGCTTGGATGAGGGTAAGGTTCTTGGCAGTCTGACGAAGTACACTTCCAAGCAAGGGCTTTGGGATGGAGATGCAATATGGCAGTCATGCCAACATATCTCATCACCCACCTGGTGGAAGTGTCTTTGTGGATCTGAGGCTCTTTCCCCTGTTGCCTCCATCATCCTCCAAATAGCACCATCAGCAGCCTCAAAGCGCAATTGGTCCTTGTTTGGGAACACACACCAAAGCACGCAACAGGCTGACCAATACAAGGGTTGAAAAATTGGTGGCCATCCGGACAAATTGGAGGCTTTTTGAGCCTGACAACGAGTCATCCTCAAAGGTTGGAAAGTGACAGTGAAGATGAGGCCTCAGTCTGATGTTCAGAGGTGGACATTAGAGGTCGACTGATTTAATCGGCATGACTGATTTTAATTAGGGCCGATTTCAAGTTTTAATAACAATCGGTAATCTGCATTTTTGGATGCCGATTATGGACGATTACATTGCACTCCACGAGGAGACTGCGTGGCAGGCTGACCACCTGTTACGCGAGTGCAGCACGGAGCCAAGGTAAGTTTCTAGCTAGCATTAAACTTATCTTATAAAGAACAATCAATCTTAATATAATTATTAGTTAACTACACATGGTTGATGATATTACTAGTTTAACTAGCTTGTCTTGCATTGAAAATAATCAATGCGGTGCCTGTTAATTTATCATCGAATCACACCCTACTTCGCCAAACGGGTGATTTAACAAGCACATTCGCCAAAAAAGCACTGTCGTTGCACCTATGTACCTAACCATAAACATCAATGCCTTTCTTAAAATCAACACACAAGTACATTTGTTTGAACCTGCATATTTAGTTGATATTGCCTGCTAACATGAATTTATTTTAACTAGGGAAATTGTCACTTCTCTTGTGTTCTATGCAAGCAGAGTCAGGGTATATGCAGCAGTTTGTGCCGCCTGGCTCGTTGCGAACTGTGTGAAGACCATTTCTTCCTAACAAAGACCGCAATTAATTTGCCAGAATTTTACATAGTTATGACATAGCATTGAAGGTTGTGCAATGTAACAGCAATATTTAGACTTAGGGTTGCCACCCGTTCGATAAAATTTCACTGAAAGAATAAACATTTTGTTTTCGAAATGTTTCCGTATTTTACCATATTAATGACCTAAGGCTCTTATTTCTGTGTTTATTATATTATAATTAAGTCTATGATTTGATAGAGCAGTCTGACTGAGCGGTGCCAGGCAGCAGCAGGCTCATAAGCATTCATTCAAACAGCACTTTTCTGCGTTTGCCAGAAGCTCTTTGCAATGCTTGAAGCACAGCGCTGTTTATGACTTCAAGCCTATCAACTCCCGAGATTAGGCTGGCAGTACTATAGTGCCTATAATAACATCCAATAGTCAGGTATATGAAATACAAATGGTATAGAGAGAAATATTCCTATAATAACTACAACCTAAAACTTCCTAACTGGGAATATTGAAGACTCATGTTAAAAGGAACCACCAGCTTTCATATGTTCTCATGTTCTGAGCAAGGAACTTTAACGTTAGCTTTTTTACATGGCACATATTGCACTTTTACTTTCTTCTCCAACACTGTGTTTTTGCATTATTTAAACCAAATTGAACATGTTTCATTATTTATTTGAGACTAAATAGATTTTATTTATGTATTATATTAAGTTAAAATAAGTGTTCATTCAGTATTGTTGTAATTGTCATTATTACAAATATATATAAAAATCTGACGATTTAATCGGTATCGGCTTTTTTTGGTCCTCCAATAATCAGTATCGGTTTCGGCGTTGAAAAATCATAATCGGTCGACTTCTANTCCTATAATAACTACAACCTAAAACTTCTTAACTGGGAATATTGAAGACTCATGTTAAAAGGAACCACCAGCTTTCATATGTTCTCATGTTCTGAGCAAGGAACTTTAACGTTAGCTTTTTTACATGGCACATATTGCACTTTTACTTTCTTCTCCAACACTGTGTTTTTGCATTATTTAAACCAAATTGAACATGTTTCATTATTTATTTGAGACTAAATAGATTTTATTTATGTATTATATTAAGTTAAAATAAGTGTTCATTCAGTATTGTTGTAATTGTCATTAGCTTTAGTTTCTAAACTATCATTTTACATATGTATGTTGGAAAGGTTTTTGGGAGATGTGATGAATCATTGGGGATCATTCAATATTCCTTTTCTTTTGTTGTTCAGTGAAATCATCCCATGTGAATTTTCAACTCATTTAATTAAAGTTCAATTCGTAACTAAATTGTTTTTGATTTCATTTGGAAGGATTTAATCACTTGAAATTGTCTACTTATGATAAGGTAAAAGGGTTATGTTTCTGCCTCCATTTGATATGGTAAATATATCCAATGCAAAAAAACATCTACATTTTAAAATGTATTAATATTAATTTGCATATATTTCCATTTATTCCCTTTAATTCCCATATTCCTGGTAATTCCCATGGAAATTTTCCACCTCCTGAATATTCCCTAAAATGTGCAACCCTAAACCAGAGCGTTGGTGACACCTGTGTTGCTGTCAACAATTTATTTAAGTTTTTTTGCTGACGTTTACTGACACCGGCCATATTCAACGGGTGTTGAGTATTCGTTAATTCATCAGTTATTCTGTGCTCTGGCACACTCTGATGAGAGTGCTCGAGATTAACAATTGAGATCGCAAAACGACTATACCACTTATCTAAGCTAAGAATTATGTGAATAAGTGAATAAATGTTGGGTATTTAGCATATAGTTAATATATTGGGAAGTTCGATGATGTACAGTTGAAGTCGGAAGTTTACATTAACTTAGGTTGGCGTCATTAAAACTCGTTTTTCAACAACTCCACAAATTTCTTGTTAACAAACTATAGTTTTGGCAAGTCGGTTAGGACGTCTACCTTGTACGTGACACAAGTAATTTTTCCAACAATTGTTTACAGACAGATGATTTCACTTATAATGCACTGTATCACAATTCCAGTGGTCAGAAGTTTACATACACTAAGTTGACTGTGCCTTTAAACAGCTTGGAAAATGCCAGAAAATGATGTCATGGCTTTAGAAGCTTCTGACATCATTTGAGTCAATTGGAGGTGTACCTGTGGATGTATTTCAAGGCCTACCTTCAAACTCAGTGCCTCTTTGCTTGACATCATGGGAAAATCACAAAAAATCTGCCAAAACTTCAGAAAACAAATTGTAGACCAAGTCTGGTTCATCCTTGGGAGCAATTTCCAAACGCCTGAAGGTACCACGTTCATCTGTACAAACAATAGTACGCAAGTATAAACATTATGGGACCACACAGCCGTCATACCGCTCAGGAAGGAGCCGCGTTCTGTCTCTTAGAGATGAACATGCTTTTGTGCGAAAAGTGCAAATAAATCCCAGAACAGCCAAGGACCTTGTGAAGATGCTGGCGGAAACAGGTACAAAGGCTAATTTGAAAACAAGGCTCCAGAAATTTTACCAGCATATCGAATGTGCCACCCGGGCTGGTAAAATCCTGGATCATTGTTATTCCAACTTCCGTGATGCATACAAGGCTATTCTCCGCCCTCCTTTCGGCAAGTCTGACCATGACTCTATTTTGTTGCTCCCAGCCTACAAACAGAAACTAAAACAGGAAACGCCCGTTCTCAGGTCTGTTCAACGCTGGTCCGACCAATCTGATTCCACGCTGCAAGATTGCTTCAAGCACGTGGACTGGGATATGTTCCGGACAGCATCTGACAACAACATTGATGTATACGCTGATTCGGTGAGCGAGTTTATTAGCAAGTGCATTGGTGATGTTGTACCCATAGCAAATATTAAAACCTTCCCCAACCAGAAACCGTGGATTAATGGCAGCATTCGCGCAAAACTGAAAGCGCAAACCACTGCTTTTAACCAGGGTAAGGCGACCGGAAACATGACTGAATACAAACAGTGTAGCTATTCCCTCCGCAAGGCAATCAAACAAGCTAAGCGTCAATATAGAGACAAAGTAGAGTCACAATTCAACGGCTCAGACACGAGAGGAATGTGGCAGGGTCTACAGTCAATCACGGACTACAAAAAGAAAACCAGCCCCGTTGCGGACCATGACGTCCTGCTCCCAGACAAACTAAACAACTTCTTTGCTCGCTTTGAGGACAATACAGTGCCACCGACACGGCCCGCTACCAAAACCTGCGGGCTCTCCTTCACCGCAGCCAACGTGAGGAAAAACATTTAAATGTGTTAACCCTCGCAAGGCTGC